>CAUYSK010048281.1:0-10999 GCA_963575035.1 Avahi laniger
GACGCAGAAAAGACATTTGACAAAATTCAACACCTTTTTATGATAAGAACGCTTAACAAAATAGGCATAGACGGGGCTTACCTAAAAATGATACAAGCCATTTATGACAAACCCACAGCCAACATCATCCTGAGTGGGGAAAATTTGAAAGCATTCCCACCTAGAACTGGAACCAGACAAGGTTGCCCACTATCTCCACTTCTGTTCAACATAGTGCTGGAAGTCCTGGCCACAGCAATCAGGCAAGAGAGTGGAATTAAAGGCATTCAAATGGGAACAGAAGAGATCAAACTCTCACTATTTTTTTTAAATTTTTTGTAGAGCTGTGATCCAAGATGACATAACCATCCCCTCTGCCAGGCGACTCGACTTCCCACCCCAGTGGCGGAGGTCGGCCCTTTAGCGAGGTGCGTTGGGGGGTGGGGGTTGAGTCACCTGGCAGAGGGAGTGGTCATGTGTCCCCGATCACAGTTCTACAAGCCTTCTCCCTCAGTTCAGCCTCAGTTCCCCCTCACCTTTGCGAACAGCGCCTGTGACTGAATGGAACAAGGCCGCCAGAGACCTCCTGGAAACTCGGCAGAAATATCCCTCTTTCTTCCTTTTCTGCCCTTTTGGACAGGGGTTGAGGGGGGCTTGAGTTCGCGACTGGGACCGACTGTCTGCAGATTCGGGAGAAAAAAAAATATTCAAGGATTTTTAAGGAGAAAAAGTCCTGCAAAACAGCTTTTCAGTAGCAATAACAGAATTTTAATCTCTTAATTTCAAAATGTCGCTTCTTATTGAGGTTTGAATAAACTAACACACCTACAAAATTTACATAAAGAAACGAGTATAGAACTTGATGTGTACTGTTTATTGAAAGAAATTTACTTATTCTCCTCCCTTTCTCTATTTTGGGTTATATAACCATAAATTTACATGAAAATTTTAAACTATTAAGATTTTTACTATTATAAAAAAGAAGCTTATTAGCTATAGAATGCCTAATATGTGAAATAACCAACAGAAAATCACATTGGCCTTTGAAAACAAAATATGCTCATTCTTTAATAATCTGAGTGTGTATATTCAGTGAATCAGTTAAAAAAGCACCATGAATCTCAAAAAATACTTTAGATATTTTCTCCATCAATCTAGCCCTAGCTGTGGGACTATTACATGCAAAGAAATAGGAAACAATTAAAGAACATTTATGTGTTAACTTATTATCTTCAATGGCTTTTTAAAAGTCAGTTTAATTGACTATTGCAGTACTAGAAGGGAGTAATTAAAATAAAGGGTGAAAATTACAAATTTTAATTGTCTTCTCGTAACAATGATTGCATTATTGCGTGATCTTGAGTAGGTAACATTTTATTTGGATTGATTTTCTTTAAACAGATCTTCACCAAATTTAAGTTTAGAAATTAATTACATAGCTTTCGTTTTTTATAAAAAGGACACACATCACAAAGGCACACTATGCAGAATTTACTTACCAAAGCAAGATTCTAACCTGTAAAGCCCTATTATTAAAAATACTAATAATTATATAAATGTGTGAAGAAAGGATTTCTTGACATGTGATATATCATACAAATAACTTAGATAATTTTATTCTTTTGATATAATGCTTATATAGAAAGAAAACAGTAGATTTTTTCTAGCATTTTAATTTTATATAGTCCCACTTGTTTATTTTTGTTTTTGTTGCCTGTGCTTTTGGTGTACTATCAAAAAACAAACAAACAAAAAAAATTGTCAAGATGAATGTCAAGGAGGTTTTCTTTTGTTTTCTTCTAGAAGTTTTATGGTTTCAGGTCTTACTTACATTTAGGTCTTTAATGTGTTTGAGTTAATTTTTTTAAATAGTGTAAGGTAATGGTATAATTTCATTCTTTCACATATGGATATTCGGTTTTCCCAACTCCATTTATTGAAGAGACCTATCCTTTTCCCATTGTGCCTTCTTGGTGCCATTTTCACAAACGAATTGACTGTATATGCTCAAGTTTATTTCTAAGCTTTCTACTCTGTTCCATTGGTCTATGTGTCTGTTTTATGCTAGTTATCATGATGATTTGAGGCAGATTTTTAAACCATATGGTATGATACCTAGACCTTTGTTCTTTTTGCTCAAGATTATTTTGGCTACAAAGGTTAGGACATTTTTTTCTATTTCTGTTAAAATTGGCCATTGGAATTTTACTACAAATTGTTATGAATCTATAGATTGTTTTGGGGACTATGACTATTTTAACATTATTGATTCTTCTAATACATGAATGTGGAGTATCTTTTCAATTATTGTGTCTTCTTCAATTTCTTTCATCAATGTTTTATAGTTGTCAGAGTATAGATCTTTCACCTCCTTGGTTAAAATTTGTTCCCAAGTATTTTATTTTACTGTAGTTATTGTCCATGGGATTCTATTTTTGACTTTTTTTTCCCCTTTGGATGGTCCATTGTTAATATACGCAAACTCTATACTGATTTTTATATGTTGATTTTGTGTCCTTCAACTTTACTGAATTCATTTATTATTTCTACAGTTTTTTTGGCAGTCTTTAAGGTTTCTCTATATAAGAGCATGTGATCTTCGATCAGAGACAATTTAACTTACTTCTTTCCAATTTGGATGCCTTGTATTTCTTTCTATTGCCTAACTGTTTCAGGACTTCCAGTGCTATGTTGAATAGAAGTGGCAAGAGTGGGTATGGTTGTCTTGCTACTAATCTTAGAAAAAGAAGCTTTCAACTTTTCACCAGTGAGTATGATGTTACTTGAGGGCTTGTCATATATGTCCTTTATGATAATGATGTATATTCTTTCTAATTCTAATGTTAAGAGTTTTTTCATGAAATGATGTTGGGTTTTGTTAAATACTTTCTCTGCATATATTGTGGTAATCATATTTTTTTATTTTTCATTCTGTTAAATAAAGTATCACATTCATTAATTTGTGTATGTTGGATCATGCTTGCATTCCAAGGATAAATCCCACTTGATCATGATGAATGATCCTTTTAATATGCTGATGAATTTGGTTTGCTAGTATTTTGGTGAAATTTTATCTGGGATGTTGACTTGTAATTTTCTTTTCTTGTAATCCTCTTATTTGGCTTTGGTATCAGGGTAATACTGGCCTCATAAAATGAGTTTAGAAATGTGTCCTCCTCTTATGTTTTTTATTTTTTTTATTTCAGAATATTATGGGAGTATAAACGTTTTGGTTACACGAATTGCTTTTGTATAGTTTGAGTCAAAGTTGTAAGTTTGTCTATCACTCATATAGTGTGCATTGTACCCATTAGGTGTAAAGTTACCCATCCCCTATCCTCCCTCTCACCTGCTTGATTTCTGTTGAATTTTGCTACCATATGTGTACATGAATGTTGGTCTGTAAGTTTCAATTTTGTAGTGAGTACATATGATTTTTGCTCTTTCATCTTTGTGATACTTACCTTAAAAAGATGATCTCCAGTTCCATCCAGGTTGTTACAAAAGATATTTAGTTTCGCAGTTTTTATGGCTGAGTAATACTTCATGGTATACATATACCACATTTGATTGATCCACTCATGTATTAATCGGCATTTGGGTTGCTTTTACATCTTTGCAATTGTGAATTGTGTTGTTATAAATATTTGAGTGAAAATATCTTTTTTATAAAATGTCTTTTTTTTTTTTTCCTTTGGGAGATGTCCAGTAGTGGAATTGCTGGATCAAATGTTAGGTCTATGTTTAGTTCTTTGAGTTTTCTCCATAAAATTTTTTAGAAAATATTGAGAAGTTACTTAAATGTTTGGTAGAATTCAGCAGTGAAGCCATCAGGTCCTCAGCTTTTCTTTGATGGGAGACTTTTTATTATTGACTCAATTTTTTTACTTATTATTGATTTGTTCAGATTTTCCAATTTATTCATCATTGAGTCTTAGTAGATTGTATGTTTCTAGGAATTTATACAGTTTTTCTAGGTTTTTAATTTTTTTGCTGCATAGTAGTTAATTTTAGTCCTTTATGTTCTTTGCATATCTGTACTATCAGTTGTAATTTGTTCTTTTTCATTTCTGATTTTATTTATTTGAGTTTTCCCTCTTTTTTATCTAGGTAAACATTTGCTGATTTTATCTATCTTTCCAAAAATAATTTTTAGTTTTTAATAATTTTTAATTTTTTTCTGTATGTCTTTTCTATTCTTTTCTAGTCTCTATTTCATTTACATCTGTTCTGATCTTTACTATTTCCTTCATTCTACTAAATTTTGGCTTAGACTTTAAGTTATATTTCTACACTTTCCTCTAATTTAAAATGGAGAATACATATTTTTATAAAATACTTAATACAATATGTTAAAAAAGTAAATATTCGTGAATAACATTTTGCTATTTTAAAAAAGTAAATATTCTACAATGTGTAGTGTGAAACAAACTTAGCAACAGTTTTTTGCTATTTAGTAAAAGAAAAAATCTAGAAAAATTTTAGCTTATTATATACAGAATTAATATCAAATTATATTACTATGTTTAAAGTATTCTGGCATCAAACATCATTATGCTTTATTTGTATAAATTCAGAACCCAATAACATGAACAGATACTATTTTCTTCTTTTTAAGATATTAATATTTATGAGAGGGCAATAATAATAACATGAGGAGCTTAGGATGCCACTTATTTATAAGCATTGCAAAATAAAAATCAGACAAGACAGGTATCTTATAGAAATAATTATATCATTAGTTCAGATTACAGACATATACTGTTACTAAGAAATAATAGAAGAACAAAAAATTAGTAATCATTTTAGAAGATATTCAGTTACACAATACAAATTAAGGAAAAGATTGTTGCATATTTTCTTTTGCAGGGGTGGTTTACCCTGAATAGCTTTCTGTGAGAATGAAATAATGAAAATCCAAAATTCATATGCAAAGATGAGGAAACAGAAAGTGATATGACAAATAGGTATGAACATTTTCTGTCTTCTGCATAATAAAAGACCAAGGAAACACCTGAGGATAATATATTTTGTTTTGTGGAGCACAGTTTTCAGCTCATTACAGTAATCCTATGGAAATAATGAAGAAAGATAATTCTACTATTTAAAAAAAATACACCATTATAATATATTTTAAAACTTAATGAGATGAGGTAACTCTCTTACAGCAAATAGCTAAGATGTCTTGTAAGCTAATGCTCTGTGACATTCAGGAAATTTTTTTTTTATCTCAGAAAGTGATATTTTAGTCAAGTGACAAATCATAGTAGTCCTGTTTTTAAAACTATATCAAAGATCTGGTAATTTTGCCAATAAGTGGGTTATCCTGCTTATAGCACATCTAACAAGACAGGGTTCTATATTGTTAGCATTATTAGTTTAGAAAAAGTGATAAAAATTTTACTAATTTTGTAAATTATATCACATAATTTTTGTCTGTGACAGCTTCATAAATTGTATAATTGTTGAAATTTTATATTTGATTTGTTTGCATGTGTGCATTATATTGGAAAATTTTTGCCCTTTCTTCCAATATCTGAAAATTATTTATTCTAATGGTTTTCAGAAAGTTTTGGATTTTCCTGTTCCCACAAATACACAACCTACAGAGAATTCGATTTTTATTTTGTGTCAATTTTTATGCCTTTTAATTCCTTTTGTTATTTTGTTGTGCCTGCATGGAAATCTAGTACAATGTTTACAAGAAAGGCAGATACCAGGCAAACTTTTTTCAGTTTCAAATTCAAAAGAAATATTTTAAGTGTTTCTCCATTATGTAGTAAAAGATTGTACAACTTTCAACTACATTAGATTTGGAACCATGTTTCCAATTATTAATATTTCCTTTCCTATATAGTTTCAGTCTAGAGTTCATCACAAGAAGGACTTATGTGAGATTTTGGGGATAGAAGTGAAGCAGTATCCATTAAACTCTGAAGGTAGTCATGGTTAAAGATGGTGACATAAAGATTCAGAGAAATATGATGTCCCAGCTTGTCATTTGTCCTCCATTTGCATTCAGTTCCTCTTTCTAACATCTTTACCTGTTGACCAATAGGAGTCCTAAGCCCATCACCAACCCATGTGACCCCACAGCAGTAAAAGTTTTACAAACACATTTTACCAGTACCCTCTCTGTTTATCCACTTTGGTGGCTGTGTGTATTTCACTTCTTGGATGGATTGCTTGTTGATCTCTCTAATCTTCCAAATATACTTTGAGATTATCACTTCCTCAGCTGTCCCCATGATTGTGTATGATATAATCCTTTACAGTAAATTACTTATTCATAAAGCATAGTGCTTTTGCTTCCCTGACTGAATTTTGATTGACACAGTTGTTAGTTTCAGGAGTAAGATACTGGTGTTTCAGAAGTCTTGTATGTGTTCATTGGCTTTGGGACGAGGCAGTGATTGGAGATGGAAGCATAGCAAATATACCATGAGTGGAGGCTGGAAGAGTGAATGAAGTATGGAAGGGTGATAAATAAATTGCTATTAGAGATTAGAAAAAGAATGACATATGATATATAGCTGTGAAGTCTACTGTTACTTTGTAGAAGACTGAAACTGTAACCATAAGCTTGTGAATGTTGTTAAGGAGATTTCCAGACAGAATGCTGAAATGTCATTTGCTTATTTCAGCCACCTGTTTTAAGGTACAGAGAGAGAAAGAGTGAACTAAAAAGAGAGCTGTTCTTTTTCTAAATAGATTTTAGAGGAACTATAGAAGACACAAGAATTATCTGCACTGAGGAAAATAATTTTAAAGTTACAAATGATCTCAGGACAAAGAAATGAAACCCAGGACATCGTATCTCACATAAAAGATTAATCAAAATTAAATACATATGCATATATATGCAAATTAACACCTTTCCACACTAGAAAAAAAAATTTCCTCGGGGCCATGGAAAAGAAAATAGAATATTAAGAAAATAGAATAAAAACTTCAAAAACAAAATGACCCTTTCTAATTTAGAGAAAAATGTGTTATTTTATATTGTTTTCTGTGAGTTATATGTAACTTGAAAAATAGTTCTCATAGCTCCCAAGGTGAAGAGACACCTGAGTTACACATGCTTCACAAGACCCAGAACTCAAATTTAGTGTGAGTTAAATACAACTCACAGGTCACTTAATGTGTTAAATATATACATATATTCATGGAAAATATTCTCTTGCCAACACTTGCCAAGAGAGTAGATGACACTGTCACATATTGTTGTTAAGAATAGAAACTGATACAAGCTTTCCAGAATCTTGAAAAATTATATTTTTTCTAATTTTGACTTAGCTGCTCCATATTTATGCATTATCCTGAATGTTCTTCAACAGTACGAACATATATCTATCCAAAATTTTTCATTACAGCATTATATTACTGCAAGGTATTTGAAACAACCTAAATACTCATACATGAATGAGTAGTTGAGCAAATTATGGGACAGCCATATAATGGAGTACTATGCAACTTTCAAAACACAATGGAAAAGGTCTCTATAAACCACTAGGAAGTAAAATCCAGGGTACATGTTTCAATGCAAGAAAGAAAAGGCAATGTAGAAAAAAAGAGTACCAATAGCATGTTCCATTTCACGTAATAAAGGAGAATAGGAGCAACTGCATGTTGCTCATCCATGAAAACAAAGAAAAAAATGGGAAGAATTAAGTGGAAACTAATGACTTTGATTATCTGTAGAGGGTGGCTGGGAATGAGGAAATGTGAACAGTATGGAAGTATTAGGAAGGAGTGACACTCCACAGAATATATCTTTCTGTAAAACATTGACTTTTAGAACCATATTGATTCTTCACATACTGAAAAATATATAAATAATAAATAATTAAAAGCCATCAGGATGTGAAGAAAGCACAAATGTAATACAGAGAGTAACAAATGAACCTTACTTTATTCCAAGGGAAAAACATAGATAAACTGAAGGGGAATGGGATTGAGACGAAAATAGCATTTTATTATATAATCTAAAGCTACAGACAAACAAAAAATTCATGAAGGTTGCTTTCTGGCTAGTGATTTTTTTATTTAGGAGTGTTGGTTAGCAATTATAAAACTACAGTATTTATATTCTAGGAATGAGCATCTAGGTACATATACTGTGGATAATGAAAGTCAGGTATCTCATGATCAGGAAAAGAAATTATAAATGAGGAAAGAAGAAAGGATAGAATGATTCCCATGAGGCTGGATTAGAATCAGAGGAAACAGATGGATAAATATTGAAATAGAGAAATAGATATAGATTCAAGCATATGTATCTACACACACACACACACACACACACACACCTCTGTATTTCCTAGTCCTATCCTCTGAAAGAACCTGTAGATAATGAATCCCCAGCAATAACATGTTTAGCAGATGTTGGGTTTTTTTTGGTTTTTAAATACCATTACCCAATTTAAAAAAAAAGAGGAGATTATACTGGAGAAATGACTGATACCAGGACTAAGGTAGAAAATGTATAAGATCAGCCTGGAATACTTGTATCATCATAATACAGTAAGAAAACACACACACACACATACACACACAAATGATAGGGAGATGTCAAAAGAAATCAGGAGAAAACAGACAAGACCTGCAAATTGGCAAGTATGGGACAATTTAAGGAACAAGTAATAATAGTGATGGACCATATCTGTAAAAAAAAAAAAATCTGTGATTCAATTTTTATATAAATAAATAATGGAGTAAATAAATGTTGATGAATGGAAAGGTTTTCCTTAGTAGAATACTAACTAATAAATATAGGAGAAAAGATGGAAATAGAATACCACCATTGTTATGCCCCATAAGAAAATTGAGTGTCTTTTCGACATGGTCCCTACCTTCCTCCAGAGGGAAAGACTCCAGAAGGACAGAAAGGCAGAAATTTCAATATTTTTGGTAATCCGTCTGCTATAATCTGAATGTTTGTGTTCTCCCAAAAGCTATGTGTTCAAACCTAATTATAAAGATTTAATAGAAATGGAATTAGAATGTATGGTCTTTGAGAGGGAATTTTATTATGATGCCTTCACCCTCATAAATGGGTTTAATGTCCTTATATAACAGGCCCCAAAGAACTTTCCCCTTGCCCTCCTACCATGTGAGAACACATGGAAAGCATCATCTTTGAAGCAAAGAGCAAGCCTTCAACAGGCACTGAATCTTCTGACTTCCCAGCAGAAGAACTGGGAATATTGGACTTCTTAGCCTTCAGAATTGTAAGCAATAAAATCCCATTGTGCGTAAATTACCCAACCTAAGATATTTTGTTACAGCAGCAGGAACAGACTAAGATACTACCTATGGAAGTCACACTCATTTCTCACACATTCCACATCAGTGAGCCACAAAACACAGCCAAAACTCACGGGAAAGGGAATTAAACTCTACCTCTTAAACGAAAAATATCAAAGAATATGTGAGTATATTTTTTAATGAATGCTCTATTTTCAGAAAACTTGCAAAGTATTCTCATATACACTTTATCTAGTTTCTCCTTTGTATCTTGGAACTTAATGACAATTTCTGGAGTACATTTTATTCTGTATTTCTAGCTAAGAGCATATTGTAATAGAAAAAAAATAGTTAAAAATTCTTAGTTCCTATACCTAAAGACAATATCTAAAATTACTTGTCACCTTATGTATATTAGCTTTCTATTAAAGGTAGAAATCTATATTAATATCAAAATTTCATCTAAATGGCACAAATGATTTCTTAATTAAGCATTTTATAACCCATATGTGAAACAATAAAACTAAATTATTGATCAGGGAAACACAAATCAAACTACAATAAGATATCACCTCACACATGGTAGGATGGCTTTCATCAAAAAATAAATAAATAAATAAAAACCAAAAGATAGCAAGGGTTGGTGATGGTATAGAGAAAAGTGAACACTTACATGCTGTTGGTGGGAACATAAATTAGTAAAGATGTGAAAATCGGTATGGAAATTTCTCATAAAATTAAAAATAGAACTACCATATGATCCAGCAATCCTCTTTTGGGTATATATCCAAAGAAAATGAAATCAATATCTCAAAGAAATGTCTGCACCCCCATGTTCATTGTAGCATTAATCATGATAGCCAAGATATGAAAACAATCTTAATGACTATCAGCAGATAAATGGATAAAAATATGTGAGATATAAATGCATGTGTATGCATATATGTATGTGTGTATATATTAGTGTGTGTGTGTGTGTGGGAGGCTATATAATGGGCTGTTATTCAGCCATGAAAAATAAAGTGATCCTACCATTTCTGACAAGATGAGTAAACCTGGAGGAGTTTATGGTAGGTGAAATAAACCAGACACAGAAACATAAATACTGTATGGTCTCAATTATATTTTGAATCTAAAAACATTGAACTCATAGAAGCATGGAGTAGAATGGTGTTTGCCAAGGTCTGGCATATGGGGAAAATAAGGAGATGTTGGCCAAAGGGTACAAACTCATACTTGTATCTTCTCAGACCAAAGTGGAATAAACCTAGAAATCGAGGAGAAAAAATGGCGGAGTTAGGGTAGCCTCCCGGATCCCTGCTTCCAGAGAGGGAGATGCAGATCCTGGTCTGCTACACACAGTCGGAGCGCTCTCCCACAAATAACAGCGAGGGGAATCGGTGCAGATTCAGCGGGGGACACACAAATCAGGAAAAAGAATAACAGGAGATAGGAATACAAAACCTGGAAAGTGCGGACATACGACAATTGAGAGAGGAGCGTGCGACGGCAGCGCCAGCCTGGCCAGTAAGTGCACCGGGACAAGTCCAGCACGGGACAGTCTAGCTTCCCCACTGACTTACAAGCCCTCCGTGAGGCAGGGGCTCGTGTGAAGTGGATGTAGAATTGGATCTGGAAACGTGGGACTCAGTGGAGAGGAGACGCGAGCGGGAAGCATCTTGAACTTCCCGGAGCTCTGTGCCAGGAATATACCCCGGAGGCAGTTAGGACTCAGGAAGCGGGTCTCTGGCACCCAGCGGGTCCTGAAAGGGGA
>CAUYSK010048282.1:0-60464 GCA_963575035.1 Avahi laniger
TACAACTAAAGGACACGGGGAGCACTAAAGGGAGGGAAGGGCACGCCTTTAACCTGCATTTGGGTGAGGCAAAGACATAAAGTGTAACTAGAATGTTTGTACCCTCACAATACCTTGGAATAATAATATATAAAAAAAAAAAGACAATAATGTTTTGCAAATGTATAAAAACTACTTTCAGCATCATGTAAAAAAAAAAAAAAAGGAAAATTATACATTTTTAATCAGGATGCCATAAGTGTCACAACTTTATCTCCTAAAAGATGTATTTTAAATAAACATCATTCCCATATATGTATAATAATTATTTATCAAAATCAGAAAATATTTTGACATTTTGATGAGCTCTATTTTACTTTAAAATAGTAATAATTGTTTTAAAAATGAGAATACCTGAGAATTGACCAGAGAGCTTGCACAGGAGTCTGTATCATTAACAAGCACTCTGGGTCACTCTGAAACTGATCATCGGCAACTTACCTGGTGAGATACACTGAAGTGCTTTTGAGCTTCTTCTCTGGGGTAGCTAGCCAAGTCTGGTTTCTGTCTCTGTGTAAGTGCATGCTGTTAGAAGAAAGACTATTTTGTTCTTTGTCTTAGCGGCCATTTGGGAGCAAAAAGGAAAAATCTATTCAATTTTGTTTTTATCCTCTAGAATTCAATAATTAATTTCTCCCACCCTCAATTAAACATTTTGAACATTTTCCTTACTAGTTCCTTTGCATCTTCTTTCATGACCAGATATAAATTAGAGTTCAAATATGTGCCAGACTTTGAAATTGACAGTTCTCCTTCTTTTAGCAATTAAAAATCTAGAAAATTGCAAATAATAAATATTTGTGAAACTGACATTTCGAATTTACAGTTCCAGGCATTGTGTAATTTTTCCAGTTCATGTGAAATCCCTAATGTTTGACACTACAGGTCCATTTCCGTACCTTAATTCTATCCCCAAGAAACAGTCACCATTTGGGATGGAATGTGTATCTTTCTAGTTCATTTTTTTTTACCTTTATATATATTATATATACATATGCTCATAGACAGTACATAGCATTTGAGTGGGTTTTTTTGTTATTTAGCATAAATATATTTCATTTTGGTTTTTAATTTTGTTTATTAACATGTATTTTAATCTATTCATGTTGATAAATATACATCTAGTACATTTAATACACGTATAAGATAAATCTAGTTTAAACCAATACACATTTATTATCTCACCATGTCCATGAGTCAAGAGTGTAGACATGGCTACCTGGGTATTCTGTTCAGGGTCTGACAGGCTACAATCATTGTGTCTGTTGGGGCTATGGTCTCATTTAGAGCCTGGGTTCACTTCCACGTGGACCAAATTTTTGACAGAATTCAGCTCCTTGCAGTAGGTTTGAGACTCACAGTTCCCTTTCATATGGCCTACTGCACTATCGGTTCACAACATGGTAGCTTAACTCTTCAAGGTCAGCATGAGTGTCACCAGGTGTGTGTACAGAGAAACTGAGTCTTATATATACAGGTGGTCCTCTATTTGCATGGAATTATGGGAATATAAAAGTGAAGGTGCAAGCTGAAACCATGCAAAGCAATCATAACAATGGATGAGGAATTACAATATTTCTTACAATAGTTCTGCGATCATTAAAAATTTGTCGAAACATTAAAAACTCTCTTACAATACACTGAAAAATGTAGAAAAATTAAAAAAGTAAAATTAAAATATATTTAGAAATATAATTTCAAATTGTAGAAACATTACAAATTAAAGCGTTTTATTTCTTTGTAAAAAATTTGCCAATGGTAGTTTGAACAGTGCTTGCTTTCTTCTTTTATTATATATTTATATAAAATGAGCATCTTTTCTATGCTTTGGTGAAATGTCACAGTCCTTTCAAAGTTTAAGTCGGCTTCCAGCATTTTATCTTTGCAACTTCAATATTATCAGATGTCTTCAAGAATTCCTTTAATGTGAAGTGTTCTCCTAGCGTCACTTCCTCTGGACATCTGCATCATTTTTATCACAACCACTTTCCTCATTTATATTAATTGATAAGTTCACCTTCATTAAATTCTTCAGGATGTATATCTAGATTCTCTTCTTTATTGTCTCTTGGCAATTCTATGTCTTTCTTCACATAAGTTCTTAATAGGGTTACATTCCAAAATGACTTTTGTCATCAACATTAAATATTTGGCAATCTTTATATCCAACCTAACCATCTTTGTGTGCAAGTTTCACAGCTGCATCTTTATTGGCTCTAGCAGCTTCACCATATAGGTTATTTTTATTTTATTTTATTTGAGAATATTTTGGGGGTACAACTGTGTAGGTTACATATATTGTCTTTGCCCCACCCAACTCAAAGCTATAAGTGTGTCCATCCCCCAGACAGTGTGTACCACACCCATTACAAATGAATGTTAGCACCATATGTGCATATAAGTGCTGATCAACTAGTACCCAGAGATGCAGGGATGATTCAATATATGCAAATCTATAAATGTAATTCACCGCATAAATAGAAGTAAAAACAACGATCATATGATCCTCTCAATAGACACAGAAAAAGCATTTGACAAAATTCAGCACCCTTTTATGATAAGAATGCTTAACAACATAGGCATAGACGGAACTTATCTCAAAATTATAAAAGCCATATATGACAAATCCACAGTCAACATCATACTGAATGGGGAAAATTGAAAGCATTTCCTCTTAGAACTGGAACCATGTAGATTAATATCAATTTATGTGACTTCTGTAACAATGAAATCAGTGTCTGCTGGAAGTAAAAATTACTCCTGCAGCTCCAGTAATTAACTTTTTCCTTTTCAAAGAGGCAACTAACTTCAACACTTTGTTCTGAATGTTAGACAACTGAGTGGGATTGTTTTTATTACAGTCTTCCATCCAAAGTGGAAATAAATGCTTCATTCTTTGTACAATTTAAACTGAATATGTTGAAACAACTTTTCCCTGTTTTTTTATTGTACCTTTTCAATATAAATGAAAAGGAAGTCTTATATAGGGAAAAGTCTTGCCATGTTTTTGCCTTGCTGTCTCCATATTCAAATCTAGTCAAACATAATTTCACTCCCAATATTTTCACTTTTCATTTCTTTATTGTACTTTCATCTTTGTTAGTCAATTTCCTATATCAATTATCCATTTCTAGAAAATACTAGTGGTTTATCATGGGAAGATAAGAAGATAATACAACTACATGCTTTGATATCAGTGCATGAAGTGACTGGCAGACGTAATGGCCAAATACCAACAAATTTTGAAAGAAGTGACACTATTGGTCACTGACCATGAAATACATCATGTTACTTACATAGTGATATGTGGACTGAAGAGCTAGCAGAAAAGTTTGTATTTTTTAAATTATAGTTAATATACTGTGTTACTGAAATTTGGATCATTAGTTGGGGACTGATGTTATTTTCCTAAAATATAACAACTTAAATTTGTACAAATTAAAACCTTGCAAAACAAGGACTGACTATATCATACCATGATTATAAGAATGACATTCTATCACCTTTAACATATTCCATTCTTTACACACAAGTCACAGGTCCCACTCACATTCAAGGGAAGGGGATTATACAAAACACAGCACTGGGGGACAAAGATTATAGAGACCATTTTAGAATTATGCCTACCATAAACATTCATAATTTTCTAGATTCTGTCTAAATCTTAAGCACTTGCATACACACTTGGAATATATGAGAATTCCCGCCTCTCCACAATTTCCTTGGCACTTGCTATTATCAGATATTTGTTTTTTGCCAATTAAATAGTTGAAAAACACAATCTTAATTTAAAATTGCATTTTTAATCTGTACCTCCATAATACGCTGAAATTAAAAAAAAAATTGCATTTTTAAAATTTCATTGAAATTCGGCATTTGTAAATGTTTTTTTACCAATACCAGTTTCCTTTTTAAAAAAATTACATATCTTCATTGCTTATTTTTTAATTAATTTATTGATATTTTCGTTTTGATTTCTAAGAGCATATAGTTTCTATATTTTGGACAGTAACTATATACATTAAAAAATTATTCTCTCAGTCTGATGCTTATATTTAATTTAATTAATCATATCTATTATTGTATAGAGATTTTTACTTGAATGTAATAAAATTTATCAGTCTTCCCTTTAATGCTTTTTTAAAAAAAAGAATACACTCTGTAACTGACTTAACATTTGTGACCCCCATAAAAATACACGTTGAAATTCTAACACCAATGTGATAATATTAGGAGATGGAACCTTTGGGAGATGATAAGGTCATGAGGGTGCAGCTCTCATAAATGGTATTAGTGCCCTTATAAAAGGGACCTTGAGAGCTCTCTCACCCTATTTCCACCATGTGAGGATACAAGGAGAAGACAGTAATATGCAACCTAGAAGAGGGTCCTCACCAGAACCTGTCCACGCTGGCACCCTGACTTCAAAATTCCTGCTTCCATAACTGTAAGAAATAAATTTCTGTTGCTTATAAGCCACCCAGCCTATGGTACTTTGAGTAGCAGCCTGAATTAATTAAGATGCATTCTAAGCTCTAAAAAATTTAATATTTTTATCACATAAAAAACAAAATATAGACTAAATAATTGATTGCTAAATGATAAAATTATAAATGTGTTACAATGACTAGTTTAGAGTCTAAATGGCCAAAGTTAAAATTTAGTATCAAAAGCAAACATAAAATTACAAAAAGTTAAAATGAATCATTATTGGCTATATCAACTCTATCTTCCAAAATAATAGATAAGCACATTGTGCAACAATCTATCATCACATAATAGGACATAGGTAGAAAACACCAAAGACAATTTCAGATTTGGTAGAAAAAAAACATGACTAAGATATGCTCACTTTAGCAGTATTTTGGCAAATTTACACCCAAAGTAAAGTGGAAAGTGCTATTATTCATTTTTAAAATCTCAAATGCATCAGAATAGCAACACTATTATAAAATTGCTTACCATGCCAACCCAAAGCGTGAGTTTGAAGTTTGGCCTGGACAGATTCTTTTCTGAAATATGAGGTCAGTTTTTCTTTTCTTCTTGTTCTTTCCAAGCAGGTTAATACAAAAGCACTTCAGTTAATGGGAAAGCCAAAGAAGTGAGTCTTATCATCAAAATATGAAATGAAAATGCTACAAAATTATAAACAAAGATCTATTTATTTATACAGAGATAAATTAAACATGCAACTATAAAACAAACCAATCAGCTATTCAGTTTTTGTTAAAATTGTCATTATGCTAACTGGATTGTGATTTCTTTTTGTTCCTACTAAATGATTTTAGAAAAAAAAAATTCTCCTGTTTTTAAAATAGGCTTGAATTGGATTATGTATTTTTTTTCCCTATTGAGTTCTTAGCACTCCTTATATATTCTAGTTATTAATATTAATCCCCTGTCAGGTGGATAGTTTGCAAATATTTCTTCCCATTTTGTGGGTTGTCTCTTCACTTTGTTGATTGTTTCCTTTGTTGTGCAGAAACTTTTTAGCTTGATGAGATCCTATTTTTCCAATTTTACTTGGGTTTTCTGTGCTTTGGGAGTATTACTTAAGAAGTCCATGCCCAGAACAATGTTGTGAAGTGTTTCCCCAATGTTTTTTTTTAGTAGTTTCATGGTTTTGGGTCCTAGATTTAAGTCTTTAAACCATTTTTATTTAATTTTTGAATATGATGAGTGATAAAGGTCTGGTTTCATTCTTCTATATATGGATATCCAGTTTTCCCAGGACCATTTATTGGAGAGACTGTTCTTCTCCACTGTTTGTTTTTGGTACATTTGCCGAAAATACGTTCACTATAGATGTGTGGATTTATTTCTGGGTTCTATATTTTTCTCCAGTGGTGCATGTGTCTGTCTTTATGCCAATACTATGCTGTTTTGATTATTGCAGCTCTGTAGCATAATTTGAAGTCAAATAATCTAATTAAAAAGTGGGCAAAAGATCTGAGTAGACATTTCCAAAAGAAGACATACAAATGGCCAACAGGTATATAAAAATGCTCAATGTCATTAGTAATCAGAGAAATACAAACCAAAACTACGGTGAGATATCATCTTGCTCCAGTTAAAATGACTTTTATCAAAAAGACAGGCCATAATGAATGTTGGCAAGGATGTGGACAAAGGGGAACCCTAGTACATTGTTGGTGGGGATGCAAATTAGTGCAACCACTATGGAGAACAGTGTAGAGGTTCTTCAAAGAACTAAAAGTAGAACTATCATATGACCAAGCAATCCCATGACTGCGTATCTACCTAAAGCAAAAAAAAAGTCATTTTATCAAAAAGACACCTGCACTGGACTGTTTATTGCAGCACAATTCACAATTACAAATATGTGGAGTCAATCCAAGTACCCATCAATTCATGAGTGGATTAACAAAATGTATATGTATACCATGGAGTACTACTCAGCTGTAAAAAAGGATGAATTAATGCCTTTTGCAGCAATTGGGATGGGACTGAAGATCATTATCCTAAGTGAAGTATCATCAGAATGAAAAAGCAAACACCTCATGTACTCACTATTAAATTGGAACCAACCAATGAGCACACATGTGCACAGAGGAAAGTAAAACTTAGGGGAAGTCAAGCAGGGACAAGTGGGGGAATGGGAGGGGCAAAAACCTACCGAACAAGTACAGTGAACACTATTTGGGTGATGGGCACACTTACAGCTGTGACTTGAACACTACAAAAGAGATCCAGGTAATGAAAACCATCTGTACTCCCTTAATACTCTGAAATTTAAAAAAAAGATAGACAATAAAGAATGCTGGCAAGGATTTGGAGAAAGGATTTGGTGTACATTTTGGTCCCAAAATGGGAATGTACACCAATGCACCCACTATGGAGAACAATATGGAGGTCCCTCAAAAAACTAAAAACGGGACTACTATAGACCCAGCAATCCCACTGCTGGGCATATATCCAAAGGATGGGAATTAAGTATCTTGAAAAGATATCTGTACTCCCATGTTTATTGAAACACTATTCACAATAGCCAATATATGAATTCGACCTAAGTGTCCTTCAACGCATGCATAGATAAAGGAAGTGTGGTATATATACACAATGGAATATTACATAGCAACAAAAAATGAAATTTTGCTGTTTTCAGCAACATGGATGGAACTGGAGAACATTAAGTTAAGTGAAATAAGCCAAGCAGGAAAGACAAATCTTGCATGTTCTCACTCATATGAGTATGTGAGAGCTAAATATTAAAAACAATTTATCTCATGGAGACAGAGAGTAGAATGATGGCTATTAGATGATGGAAAGGTGGTGATAAAGTCATGATGTTAATGCAAAATTACAGTTGGATAGAATGAACAGCATTTGATAGTACAAAAAAGTGACTATAATCAACAATAAGTTAGAATATACTTTAAAATAACTGAAAGAGTGAAATTGGAATCTCCTAACACAAAGAAATGGTAAATGCCTGAGGTGAGGGATACTCCAATTCCCCTGATTTGATTACTTCACATTGTATGCCTATGTCAAAACATCGTATGTAGCCCATAATTATATACAACTATTATGTACCCATAATAATTAAAAATAAATTTTTTAAAAAGGTTTAATTTGTCTAGTACATATTGTTTCATATAAAAAAATGCACATTTGTGAAAATCTATTTCTGTTATCTATGTAGTCACTGTCAATATGCAAAGCGAACTTTGTAATTCAGCAAGAATCTCCACAAGGTTCTTCTTCACAAATCCAGAGTCTAGATATCTGGTAATGTGACTCAAAGCTGCAGAGTTCTGTAGTCCAGCCTACTGTTTTGTCAATTACCGTTTATTCCCCATAGGCAATACATCAAATTCTGAAAACCTAAAAGAAAGTTTAAAAAGAAAAAAAAATCTTCACACATATACTCTTCAAAATCAATCTTTGGTGGTTTCAATGTATTTTAAAATTTCAATCTCAAAAATTCTCTGTGGAATTTTCTATCTTTTTAATTCCCTGTTCTAAATTGTTCAATATAGTGTTTTCTATTTTCTCTCTTTGAATTTTCCTTATGTCTTAATAACTAATATTTATTAACTAGCATTTGTTTTTGAAATCTCATTAGATGGTAAAAAGTGTAAGTGCAAGGTTTCTCTTCTAAGGTATAGTCTTGCTGAGACGCTGCTAAACATCACTGCCTGAGGAATGAATAGTTACTGCACAATTTTAAACAAGAATATTGTGCTCTCCCCTCAAAATCCACTCCCCATTCTTCTCTATCCTGCTGTCTACTCAAGGGGGACTAACCCAAAGAGACTGAGTAAGAGGGCTCCTATGCCCTCAGACTTCCAACTGGGTTGGGCCTCTGGAAATCCCAGCAGGAGGTCTGAGGGAGAGGAAAATGTGTTTGTTCCACTGGCTCCCTATTATATGACACTTGACCAGAAGTGGAAAGGCAGCCAGCTTGTATTCATTTTCCAGGTTCCTGGAGCTGTTCTCCCTGCTCACTTCTGGCTGAGGGGAGGTAACAAACGTGGCAGTTGCTAGCTCTGTCTTACTTTGCTATACTTTGAAGTTCCTCTACACTCACACTTTTGAAGTAAATTGCCTTTATATAAGTAAACTTTTCTCAAATTATATTTTTGAGTATGCCATGTTTTTATTGGGATTGTGATATACTTACCATAACTAAAATAAGTGATTCTGCTGACTAAATATTAAATATTTCACATGGACACACACTTTTTTCTAATTCAATCATTCAATGAATGCTAACAGCATGACAACTATTTACAGGCATTTTTGAGATTTTTTTAAGTATCTAAAAAGGACCTTGAGAGACTTAGATAGGGTGTGTCCAATTTTGCCCAGACCAGTCACATGAACTGAAGGTAGTCATATTCCCTTGCACATATTGTGGAGCATGGAAAGACACAGCGTGTGTTGTTACTAGAGTACTAGGAAAAATAAATATTTGAGTTGTGTCCCAGAGGAGCCACAGAGATGATCAACCTTGTAAAAGAGCAATGGAGGTTCCATGAGCAGGAAAGAAAGGATGGCTCTGAGAGTGGAGAGTTTTGAAGAATATTATGGGGGCTCTCCTGGTATAAAATGTTAATAAGAGCTCCCTGAGGAGCCTGTCCTGAGAGGTTCAAATCACTGTGTGAGAGATTTCTGTGGGCTATGGATTGCTGAAAATAAATGTCTCCAAGGACTTCCTGGGCTCTCATTGCTCTCAGAGAATAGGCGGAGGAAGATAAGGAGATAACATGTGTTTTCTACCAGGAATAAGATCTACCAGATTGGCTGTGATGCTGCAGACTTGGAAAGCAGGAGATGCTCACCCTCGAAGTTTGGTCCTCCACAGGCAAGGGTCTAGGTTAGAGTAGGATAAGCAGATGCCCTGCTACCATTTGATTGTGGGCCTCATAACAAACTCCAGTCTTGCCTAAAATGTGCTTTAGGTGTGGTAAGTTTCATCTCACATGGATCACTGCAACCAACTGGTACCACCCTCTGGAAACCTTTCATTCACAAAAGTAAGGAGCAGGTTTAGGAGTAAACAAAAACAGACCAAGATTTTATGAGATGAAAATAATTGCCTGTTTTTCACACCTATTAAGGAAGTGTACCCTTGTGGCAAAGCATCTCAGTAAATCCTCTTGCTTCCTGAAGTTACTGAAGACAAAGAACCTGGGCTGAGAAGAAGCAGACAGACATCCCTCCCATGCTGTTTTTTAAACACATAAAGAGGATCCAGCTTGAAACCAAGCCCTATCTTCCAGTCTCCAGGCTTTGTGAATTCTATTTCTGTCATATTCATTGCATAGAGTTGGCATTTTTTTGAGTGTGTTATGCACGGGCTAAAAAGATGAGAATTTTGGGTGAATTTTTCTAGTGGCGTGGCCATTTTATCCACGGACACTCAAAGACATAGTTCCAAGGCTCAGCAGATCTACAGGGTCCACTGAAAATATGTCAGACCAGAGAAAAGCATCCAAAACACAAAAAGAAAACTGCAAAGTGAAAATTAATAAATATTTAATTAAATTTTAATTAAATGTCTACAAATATATAACCTTATGTCAACTTCATTAATTGTTAAAATTTGAATTCATAAAAGAAGTCATGATGCATGAGAATAATTTTAGATTATATTTTCATTTTGTAAAAATCTATGAGTTATCATAATTAATACAGTATATTCAGAGCCAAATGTAATTTAATGTCACTTCTAGCTAAACATAACATCAAAAGCAAAATTATAACAATCCTTTCAAAATTGTTTACTGCAAAAAAGTCATTTAGTGTGTTATTTGGATGTTATATCTAAGAAGGGGGTGGTAAAATGTCTGATGGAAGTCACAGGGATCTTTAGGGGAAACAGAAACATTGACCAGAGAGAGTTTATTAAATGTCTTAATTCCCCATGAAGTCTTCAGTGCGAAGTCTAATATGTCGTGGAGTTAGAATCCACCAAAATGCTGATCCTGCTTCAAGGTAGGGTTGGAGTAAGTTCAGAGGCTGCATAGAGGGGAAAATTATGTCTGGGTAAATTTGAAATATGATAAATGTTGACTCTAACCATGTTTTAAATTAAACAAGCTAAAAATAATAAACATAGGGATCACTGTTTTGAAAAAATGTTGTAAACTAAAGTCTTAGTTTTAGTTTGCATTTATTATGTTCAATAATTTTTGTGGAATGTTTACAATTTGAAGATTGGCAGAAAAAAAAAATGAAGCTTACTTCTTTAAAATTGAACACAAACTCCTTAAAAAAAAGGAATGATAAAAATGAATTGCCCAGAAAATGTTCCCTGACCTTAAGCAAAGGAAAAGCTACAAACCACAGCAGCATATACCACTGCCATAACAAGGAGAGGACTGAACACACTGATAGCAATAGTTCCAACAGTTAACAAGAGGGGGAGAAAGAAGTAAAAACAGCTCAAAAAAAAATATCCAGCAATAAATTGCCATCTAATTGAAATGTATGTTGCTGAGATACTGTATGTATTAAATCATTTAAATAATGGGAAGATTCACATCAGGATTTGCAGCCATTATGAGGCCATGATCAGAAATGCTGCCATTATTCAAGTTTGATCACCTGAAATGCCAAACTTTTAACACCTCCCTTTCCTTTGTAAAATGATCCTTCCACCCAATCCTAAGGAAATACAGTCTGGATATATCTTTTTATGTCTTTTTATTTATTGCCCTATTATTAATTCCTATTAACCACAAATTCCAAAAATTTTATCATTTTCTACAGGAGAAGAGGAATAGGTTTTACAGTTTTCCCACTCTTTTTCTTTTAATAATTTCAGGATATAGTGGTCTAGAAGAGATCTTATTCCCAGACAAATGCAAGACTCTCAAAGCCTGTATAAATCGTTAGGTAGAGAGAAAAGTGCATTCAAGAGCACTAGCTTGGGATTCAAACAGTTCTGGGTTCAAATCCTAGCTTTGCTTCTCCCTAACTAGCCTTCTCACTCACTTCTGTAAGACTCAGTTCCTATTTGGTTACTGATAGTGTTTTTGCAAGAATTATATTATAGGATATATGCAAAACATTTTCAAATGTATCAGGTTGGAAAGCTACACTAAACCACATTAAGTTCAGCTCGTTTGGTTGTATGTTCAAGAGGAAATTACAAGAGGTAAAGTTTCAAAATCATTTATATGTATATTTGGAATATTTACCATAATTGTTTTTCATTATGAGTTTAATCTGTCCAAAATAAACCTTCTAATCAATAAACACAGCACCCACTGATGCATTGGGCAAGGTGTTAAAGGACAGTACTTTAACCTTTAGGTGGGATGCATGCGATGGACCATTAATTATCTCTTCATTATGAATGTCTTCTCTCTCCCTAGACTTATAGTGCATTAATCCTGTCCCAGCCCACCGCAGGGATGCCTGTTGTTCTCTGACTGTGATCTGTTTCCCTGGTATATTTATTTCATTTCACTCCTTACTAGGATTGATTATATTCAAACAGACTTGAATGCATTGATCCTGGATATGATTACTGAACAAATGTTGGCTCTACTACTCCACCCACCTAGCTATAGGATATTTTGGTTATGCAAAGTAGACATTCCTCATTCATTGATGTTAGTAAGCTGCTGAGCTCCCACAGGGAGCTAGAGTCACAATCCACAGATTAAAAATGAGTTAATATATCTTTAGCACTTATATTTGTGTTTGGCACTTTATTAACATCATATTGTATGTTTGCTTTTAAGAGTCATAGAAAAGCAAAAATCATCAATTGGTTTACCACATTGCTGGGGTTGAGAGGAGGGGGATGCAGAATCTATTTTGGTTTGAAAAGTAAGTAAGAATTTGAATCAAATCTTAGGCATATGGAACACAAGATCATTTTCCTCTTTAAAGGAGCCTGTTACAGACTGTGAATAAGGCTTAGAATTTCCATTTATACACAGATATGAGCCCACTCATGCCTCAACCACAATCTCCTCTTCTTTAAGTAACCTCAGGAAATTGAGAAGGTAACCCCAGAATTGTCCGGGATGATATATTGTTTCTGGTCCCTTATATCTTTCAACCTGAGAAAGACTAAGAATTAAGTAGAAGAATGTTTGAGAGACTCAACACCCCCTCTTATATATGTGGGTTGAGAAGTTAGTAAGTATTGGATATTTTTGGTGCCTAATAGGTTTAAAAGAGTTTAACCCATAAGATTAAATTAAAATGTTTAACTCAGTACTTGATTTAGGCTTATAACTTTAAGCTGAAATCTTACCATTTATATAAAGTGTTGGAACATTAATAGCCTTTAGGATTCAACATATCTATAAGTTTAATCTATTAAAAGTTAAAGACTCAAGAAGGTTTTGTTTAAATCAGACAAGTGAAATGTTTAAAAGGAAATAGAGTATATTATCTATATAAATGCCATTTATAATGGCTGTAGATATTTAATTAAATTGGAAAATGAGATAAAATTTTATTCAAAGTCCCCCTTAAAGTGATTGTTACAATTTGGTAGACTAGTAAATATAGTAAAAAGATTTGTAAGAATTATGCTTTTTATTTTATAATGATAATGAGTGGAATACTAATTTTCAAAAACAGCCACAGTTGCTTTTGTTATTATCAGCATCATTATCATCATCATCATTGTCATCAGTATTAGTCTAGGACTGCAATAACAAAGTACTACATATTGTGTGGCTTTAACAACAGAAATTCACTGCCTCACAGTAGTGGAAACTAGATTCAGGATGAAGATGTCGGCAGAGTTGGTTCCTTCTGTGGGCTGTGAGGGAGAATCTGTTCCGTGCCTCTCTTGAACCACTGAGGTTTGCTGGCAATCTTTGGCATTCCTTGGCTTGTGGAAGCATCACCCCACTCTCTGCCTCCACACCTACATAACATCCTCTCTGTATGCAAGTCTGTCTCTATATCCAAATCCCCTTTTCATAAGGACACCAGTATTGATTTAGAGCCCACCTAAGGACCTCATTTTAATCTGATTACCTCTGTAAAGATGCTATCTGAAAATAAAGTCTCTTTCTGAGATGCTGAGGGTTAGGACTCTAACATAACTTTTTCGTGAAACACAATTCAACCCAGTAACCCTGCCTATCACAGGTTTTCAACATTTCTTTCAGCCATGTTAAAATTCGTCCCATAATCAATTTGTGTTTTGTTTATATGCCATACATACCAATTTTTGAACTGATGTCACACAATACCGTGTTCAAATTCTGGCTCTGCCATTCATTCAGCTAGCAATTTAGTTTCTGTGCTTTTGTTTCTATAAAATGGGAATGGTAATATACTCCTTACAGTGTTATTACAAGTATTAAATAAAGTAAGTCACCCAGAAGAATTGCTTATAAATAATGGAATTTCGATAAATGAAAGCTGCTACTGCTACGACTACACTATCTCTTTGTATTGTTTCTTCTTCTTGGAGACAAGGAAATGTTTGTTTTTATGTATATTTAAGGTGTTAGCTGAAGTTCAGCTAGCATCCCCACCTTTCCCTTCTGGAATTTCTCGTTGGTTTTAATTCTGATGGGGATGCCTAAATGTTAAAATTAAAATTCAAGAATACTCGGACTTAGGCGGGGGTGGGGCGGGGGGGAAGGGCAACATACGTAACCTAAATATGTGTATCCCCATACTATGCTGAAATAAAAAAAAAATTCAAGAATAGTTTGGGTTAGGAAAATTCACAGGATACAAGTAAAGAGAAAATACTACTAGAGGTAAGAGATCAAGATCTCTAATTTTTCATCATATGAAAGATAAAGATATTATTTATATGATCCTGTTTTGCTTTAAAACACTAAGAAATTATGGATAATAAAACAAACATCATTTTAAATGTACAGCTTAGCCCTTGAGAAATCAAGGGGATTCCCCCAAGGCCAAAAATAAAAAGTTGAAAGCCAGAGAGTGAAGCTGTTGCTTCCCCTGCCTTGTAGACACTCAGTTTTAAAGGCCCTCCTTAACTGTAAGCAAGTTAATTCAATCACGCATGTAAAAGCTTTGGGAATGAAATCACCATCAAAAAGTAGAACATTTCAGCCAACAGTGGAGAAATCATGTAGATTAAAAAATGGAGAAGCAGGGGACTACTTGAGAGGGATAGCTGACATACTGTTTGTCTTGGACCAAGGGTGTCCTTTTAGAGCATTTGACAATAAATATCATGCAAAATATAATGTTGGCGTGGAAAGAAACAATGTTTCAAAGCTCTGCTCATGCTTAAGACATGCTTTGCAGAGTTGCTTGATGCTCAACATCTCTAAGAATGTGCCTAAAAATTAGCAAGTCCTTGGTTACAGTATTCATTCTTCCACATCTTCCCCTCTTACTATGTCTTCCACTCTTCATCCCCCCCCCATCTTTACCTAATGACATTATCTGTTTAGTAAATATTATTAACCAGCTAATTCCATCCTAAAACTTATCTGAGGCCTCTTACTTTCTCCCGCAGGCCACTGGCAGCCTTTCCCTAGAGGAAAAATTCTCTCTTCTCTTTTCTCTTTTTTTAGGTTTATGATCAAACTCATCACTGTTCTTCTTTGGATTTCAGCACTTGCTCAGGGATCACTGCCTTGTGAATCTTCTCTTTCTCATGTCTCTTGTTTCTCCTCTGCTCTACCCGTTTCTCTCTCTCTGAATTTGACTTTGCTCAAGTCTGTCTTATAATTATAAATCAAAATAAAACTTTTTCCTCAACATTACATGGCCCTCTTTGCCATCTATTCTTCTTTCTCTCTATAATCAATATTCCTGATGTGCTGTTGAATTTGAGAAGATACATGGTATAATTTTGAATTTTGTGAATTTTTAGAGATATGTTTTGTGGCTTAAGATCTAATCAGTCTTGGAGAATTTTTTTTGGCTTCTGTTTGTTGGTTTTCAACTTTGTCTTCAACTCGATTCACCTTATTTACCATCCATATTCTGAATTCCATTTCTGCCATTTTGACAGCTTACTTTTAGTTGGAGTCCATTACTGTAGCTCCACTCTGATCCCTTGGGGGTGTCAAACTGTTTTATTGTTTCATGTTTCCAGGGTTCTTTTCCTGGTTTCTTCTCATCTGAATCCTCTTCTCTTGTCTTGATGCTAATAGGTTTGCAGGTCTCCTATTCTCCTTTACTAGGAACTCTCCTGCTTAGTTAGAAGAAGAAGTGGTCTGTAGATGGCACTTTAGTGCCCTATTCTGGAATATTGACTCAGCAGGGGAGAGGTGGGTACACTGAGAGACTATAGTGGAGCTGTTTGTTGTGTTTTGTCCTTCTCCCTGTGATTGCCACAGTTCAAGCTAATGCTGGATGATCTTTGTGCAGGGTGGTGAATTTTCCCCAGATTATTGTTGGAAGTTTGAGTTGGGGGCTGGGTAAGACCTTCTCCATGGAGGCTGGTGTTATAGGGGATTGCTCTGCCCAGGCTCCTCCCACAGAGGTGGCAGTGGCAGCTGGATGAGGCTTCTAGGCAGTGGTCATGGGTGTCCAGGCTGTAGGCATTTGCTCAAATTAGGTCAAGGCAACGTGTAATGGCAATTTGAGACTGAGCATCCCTGGCAGAGTGGTGGACCCTAGGGTGTTTCTGCTGGACCAATGCCAGTGATGGAGACTCAAGGATGGGGTCTTGGGTTCCAAGTGCAATGCTGGAATCTTGGGGCATTGTCATGGGCCAGTGGGAGTTCTGGAGCTGCTGGGGTGGAACACGGAGCCTGGGTACAGTGAGAACCTGAGATCTGGAACTGAGGACTACAGAGGAGGAGGGGCTGTTCCATTGGCACATGGACATCATATGCCAAGTCACATGGGTGGGGGATGGTTCAAGCATCCCAGGGATCATGAAGAGGGCTGAGTTTTCTGAATGGCTGGGGTTCTCTCCATACATAGGTACTGCTGAGGCAGTCACCCAAGACTTCTCAGGTGCCTGAGGTACCTCCTCTACTCAGATCCCACACTAGAGTACTTGGCTCCCAGTCACAGAGCATGGCACCGGGGAGCATCTGCTCTTTCAGCTCCCTCCCTGGCCTGGTAGAGGTGATGAAAAAGCTGCTACTGGAGAGCCAAGTTCCATGTAGACCTGATACCATGCACCTGAGAGCTCAGGATGGCATCAGCTACAGAAACCTAGGATAAACCTAGGATCATCGGCCACCAGATCCCTGCTGTGCCTGCTTTCTAGTGCAATCTTTCTGTACAGACTCTAAGCAGCTCCTCATCAGTCCAGAGATCTGAGATGATGGAGGGAGCCCCCTCACAACTCAGGCTGCAGTGTCTGTGGGGCGCTTCAGGGCTCTCTCTTCCTGATCTTCCCCATGTGTGGATTCCTCCCCACAGATCCCTTCAGTCTTGCTGAATGAATCACCCTGTCTCCTTTTCTTTCAGTTTGAATGTCCTGAGTCACTTCTGCAGTGTTTTACATTGTTCTTTCTGAGAGCAGCCATCTGTAGGTAGGCATCTGCTTGCAACTTTTGATCCTCTCTTTGGCAGTGGCACACACGCAGGCTGCTTCTAGTCTTCTATCTTCCCCTAAAAACCCTAACACAATACTTCTATTGAATCCTGAATCTAGGGGCAAACGATGTCATAGTCAGACATTATGTTGAGTACACCAATCTGTATATTGGTGGTTGTAAAATTTTTAAGGGACAGATATCATAATGTCTAGTGTATTTCCAAATTGAATCCCAGGATGCAGAAATTATTTGTGTAAATGACTACCCTCCTCCTCCAGATATTTCAAATTATTTCTTTATGCTTGGCACAATGTATCGATTGGCAGAGTGAAAGTGGCAGGACTGAATCTGATGACATTTCTCACCACAATGGGATGGATTACAATCTTCTCAATGACTCAAAGAAGGCACATGAAGAAAGCTATTGTTTTCACCTGTACTCTATAAAACTGGTGGAATTACCCCAATAAGCATGGCAAATGCCTAGCAGCAAATGTAAACCTTCTGCCTCTTACTGAATCTCATTAAAACTTGAAGAGGTAGATTGCTCTTAGAAAGTCTTTGTTCCTCCTAAAATCTCATGAAATTGCATATAAAGTTCCCAGTCTTCCAAGAACCAACTTAAAAATGTTCTTGCAAGCTACCTTTGCTCAAACTGACAGTTAGACCACCCAGAATGTCAACAAAACATGATCAAGTTGTATTGCTTTACACAAACAAAAACCCAAACAACAGTCATTAGTGAGAAGCTGACATGAGAGTGCTGAGAAAGAAGTGAATGAGTCAGTTTTCTGAAACACACTTCAGTTACAAACACCAGGTATTATTATGTCCTTTCTACATATGAATACAAGGCTGAGATATTTAGTGTGAGAACTCAAATCAGGAAATATAACCCTCTATTAAAATATGGAGAATACATTATTTATTAAAAATTTATAGCATGCTAACTGCTCTACGATGATGGAGCTCAGCATTAGTGGGGGCATAGAGATATATTTTACACAGCAACTGACCTCAGAGGACTTACAATGTAGTATAGAAACAGTGATATGAATGCATGCTGACTATAACACAAAGGTGAATGAAATAATGCTATAATAGGAGGGCAAGCAAAGTGCTCTGGCAACATAGATAAAGAAGATACTTTTTTTAAAAAAAAACAAAAGTGATTTTAGGAAGTTTACTAGTATTTTATAGGAAGTGAATCACAGGAAATTTACTAGTATTTTACAGGTGCATGGTATTTCAAGACAAAAGAAACTCATTAGTAAAGGCAGAAAATCATAAAGGTACATCTGCCATACAGGGGTCAGCTTATTATGTGTTTGAACCTGACCATTGCAAATGTTTAAGTATGTGAAGGGAAATATCACAATCAGGGTAAAGTATAGCAGAGCACTTAGAACTAGTTGCTACAGACAGTTAGAAATCATTGAAGATTTTTGAGGATATATACGATGTAAATTGATGAAACTTTATATTTTAGGAAATATTAATGTGATAGTAATGTAAAAAAAAGAGAGTATACTCAATAATGTTCAATAAATATATTATAGAAGGGAAAAATTGACAGTAGAGAAGCTATCCTGAAAATCTAGGTAAGAGACAATTAGGACTAGTGCTAAGGCAGAGTCCAGGGGATATGAAGCAGAGAACAGTAGTAAGTAATGAGCAGTGTTGCTAAGTAACCCACTGATAACATATCTGGAGAACTATGATCAGTGATCTGTCTAGGGATATACTGCTTTTATGGAGGCTACAATATAAAATATTATATTGCCATAAATGGAAATCATATTTCTGAACAAAATCTTTCAATCATAGTAATTATGAATAAAAATATAAGGTATAAGACTAAACAGTTTACATTTAAAAAATAATCCTGCTTTCACATCTTTCCAGTCCATTTAAGAAGATGAGATCTTGATGTATAACCATAAATTTAAGTAGAGAGCTACATATGCTGAGTTCCCAATGAATGACATGAACAATAAGTGGGCAAGCAGCTAAGAAAAGATGGAATAGAATGGTTGTGGAGTGTAGCGGAATAAGTTAAACCATCAGGACAAAATGATGCTCAAGGAAAGACATGAAAGAGGAGGGCATTTTAGACAACCAAAATGAGATAAATAAATGTGAAGAACTATGAATAAAATGAGGCTGAAATGGAAGGAAATTGTTAGGAGAGTATTGCAGGGATGTTTAGAGAGATAGAAAATAGCCAACTTGTATAGAATTCTAAATATTAATAGTAGGCTGAAAAATGGGATATCATTTCATTGGCTATATTCCTTTTAAATGTTTAAAGACATAATGTGTCAAAATGTTTTTTTAAAGGTTAATGTGCATTACCTTCTGCTACCGTGGTGGAATTTGGACCAAGTAAGATCAAGTGGCAGGGAAAAGGAACACACAGAAGTACACAGAAAATGGGCATGGTGATTAAATGTCAGTGACTGTAGAGCAGTCACTGAGGACAAAGTCAGGCATGGCTCCAAGTTTTCAAGAGAGGACCTGGGAGAATTTTATCAATTACAGAAATAAAATGATCTGATATCTGAAGTATGTTTGGGAAAATATAGTGAATTTGTTTTCAGCTAATAGAAAATCGTGTAATGGTTGATGATCCAATTGCCAGTTGTAGATCTAGGGAGAATGCCCAGAAACCAAGTCAGGGTTCAAACGTAAGGAATATGCAATTAAATTCAAAATAATATAATGACTAACATTTATAAAATTTGAAATAGTTATTCTGTAAGGTAGAGAAGAGCAATAAATAAATTATATGCACTGGATATAGAAATAAGAGAAAAATAAGTTAATTGTTGTCCTTGTCAAGAAGCCTAAAATGTCATGGGAAAACACGTCTAACTGTTCTCCTATGGCCTAGGAGATAAAGGACATTTCAAACACAGAGCAGAGGATATGCAAAGCTACAAAGACAGCTAACACTGAAGAATCTATAAGCAGTTAATTAAGGTGTGAGTGTATGTTGTATTGGGGAAGTGGTGGTAAGTTAGAGAGGTTAAAGAACAGAATATAGAAAGTCAAGTATATCATATCCAGGAAATTAAGAAGGCATTGAAGAGTTTTAAACAGCAGAGTAGCAATCTTCACATATTCCTCTCTCCAAATTCTAGCTCAGATTCTTCTATTCTGTCCTCTCCCAGGTTTTGCATCTCAGATTTCCTTTTAATCTCATACAGATTACCCGTGTAACAGAACTGAGCCTAACTGAACTACCTGCTCTCCCTGACATTGTTAAAACATTAGAATTTAAAGCCGTGAAACATAGTGTCTCAAATATTGTTTGATCTCTTTATTTTAAATGCTATTTTCTTCTGTTTCTATTTTCTTATGCAAGCCAATTCCATGTAATAACTTTAGGAGATGAGACTCTTCTCCAATATAAATACAATCTTCAAAATATCATCTGTGAAGATTACCTATAAAATGTCAAAATGTCTGTTTTAGGGTCAATAGGAAAAAAGTAGTATTTAAAGAGACTTAGGTGATTTTCTTTAATTATTTTTTTAAAAAGTCAAAAAATTCTTATTCTCTTTTTTGGTCTCTCAAATGTAGCCTGACTTCAAAAGTTAACAATTATTAGTGTATCTCTTTTTGGAATTTTCTATTTGACTGTTTCCTGCTTATCATACAGGGACTGCATCAATCCTTCATTTAATGTATCTTTGGAATGATCAGCAAGGTAAGTATGCTACAGAATTACAGCACAAAAGTCAAATAATTTACAAGTAGGAAAAGAAAAAGGATTGTAAAAATAGTGATTTTGATGTGATTTCTTAAAAATGCCTAAAACTTAGGATCAAAATTGATGAGCAAATTTATATAATAAGTATAAAAATACTACAGGGTTCCAATTTACAAAAAACAAGAATCCCTGTTTCTTTAACAAATGCATCCTCTCTTCAAATGAAAATTTCTTTCACTAATAGTGGAAAAGGGGTTAGTAACAAAAAAAAATACTCCTGTGTTATGTTCATTGTTGACTTTACATATCTTATTTCATTAATTATTTCATAGCACAGGTATTAGGATTTAAAATTCCCAAATGGCATTCCAGAAGGTTGATTTATATATCTTTATTACTGATGGAATAGTGTGAAATGTCACAGACTCTAAAACCACTTTCCCTTTTATATTTCACTTCACAACTTCAGGCTAATATTAAAATATTTAGTAGAGTCTGATCATTTCCTGCTGGTTGGATTGTATTAAAAATATATGGCTTTATGAGCATAGAAATTAAATATGCGAACAATCAGTCTTTGTAAGAATGTACCACATGTTAACCTAAGTGAGAGCAATAAAATATAAACAAAATGTGAAAATTTAGAACATTCTTATAATGTGTGTTGTTTTTATGAACTAACTACTCTGTTGTGGGTTGTATTGTACAGAACAGAAAATAAAGATACTTTTAAAGATTTTTTTCATATAGTTTTTAAGATGATTAAACTAAATTAATCTCTAGTTGAATTTTTAATCATAAATCACTTTTAAGGTTAGAGGCTACCTGATGGGGTATTCTGACATCTTGACAATAAAAAAGAGCTTATGACAGTCCTGGGGGGTTGTTCCAGAGTGCTTCCCAACAGTTAAGCAGTAAATCAATGACTGACAGAATTCCTAGCCTGCCACATCTTACCATCGTTACATTAAATCTACATTATGATATAAAATGTAATTTTTCCCAATCGCATGATGTGGTCCAGTTGAACATAAGTTACTCTGCATTTGAAAATCCTGGATGAAGTCTTGTTTGCACACAACTGTGTAATTTTAGGAGAATAAGGCAACTATTTCAATAATCCTTGCTAAAGGCCCAGGAAATGTTATTTCAGAAAAAGAAGTTATAGAGTTATTTTTATTTTCTGTCACTTAATGATTGTGTTTGTTCATTTGCCCAGACTTTTTGGCAACGAGTAAGTTTAATGAATCAACTGAAATAATGAAATTATTGTACTAATTTTGAAGGAAATACAGTGTAGTACTTTTAAACATATGCTAGCCTTAACTGCATGTGTTATAGAATAATACAATAAAGAGTGTAAGAGAATGTGGGGACTTTATTTAGCGCATCCAAAATAACCTAACTGATTTATCTGCAGATTCCCTACAATCCATCCGTTAAACTGAATTTCTTGTAGAAAAAGCTGTGACCAATTTAAAAGGTAACTGGATTATGCTCAATATTTGCAAATGTCACTCATGTAACAGCAATGTCAGACAGGCTTTCCTGTAAAGTTTTACTTGTAAAAGAGTGAGAGTTCTCCTAAAAAAATATTAAAATAAAAAAGGAAATTCAGACACATCCTCATGGATAATAACCTCTCTCACCTAGAAAAGTTACAGAAAAATGGAAAAAGTGAAGATATCCTTGTAACGCCATATTCTTTAACATGAACCTACGACTGGGATATTTGAGTCAATCTTTGAAGACACAGGGTACAGGTCCTCTCATTTCCATTTTCTTTTCATTTCAACTCATTTCTAAGGTTACTATTACTATGAGGTGGTCAAATTATTCTTCTCTAAACAGTGTTGTAGGTGATCATTTTTCAACAATACAAAATAAGCATAATTGAACGGTATCATTTATGTGTTGTAATTGATATGATTTGAACAAAGATTTTGCAAATACAGAGTAGTACTAGAACGTGATTTATCATTCTGCTGGATGAGACATTTTACTAGAAGCGTTCATTAGTTGGTGTCTTCATTTTTTTGGTCCCCAAATTTAAATCAGATCAAAAATCTCTCAGTATCCCAGAGCCTGCAGATTTTCTCCATAAGGTCTAGTATAGATAGGTGTTATAAAAGAGATATTTAAAATTAAATTTGTTTTAATTTTGAAATTTAATTTGCTTCTGAAATCAGAACTGAAGTAACATCTTAGAGTCATTTATCATCCAGGAGAACAAAGGTGCCCTTTGAAGCTGCAGCTTCACCCTGCAGTTGTAGCTGTTTACACCCCAATCTCTGCTTGTATTCTGCAACATGAGCATGTGCCCTTCTACGATAACATTGTGATTTTTGTCTGTTTTTAATACTGTTTATTTATTTGCTCATTTCCTTATTTATTTACATGAAAGAATTATTAATCACTGCAGCTAATGTATTTGGTCCATCTTGGTAAAATGAATAACAAATTGGTGTTTGGGGGGCGATGTACCATGCAAAATGCTAATGGGATTCCTGAATGGAAGACATCCAGCATGGATCAAGACCTTGCCCATATGTGGGGTTTTTGTCTAAGCAATCTTTTTATAAGCTTTTTATTGCTTGAACAGCTACCGAAGCAAACAGAGACATATTATTTATTAATTGTGCACCGTTAATAGCGAGGTCTCACCAACTGCCAATCCATATGGACATAAAGCCCTTAGTCCTAAATCTGCTCAGATTAATTTCTTTCAACAGCATCCAACAGCGTGAGGGCAAAGTGAGAACCAGGTTGTGCTCCTGCCTTTTTATGCCATGCTTGGCAGATTAGTTCACTAGGACTTCTTTATAAGCACAAAAAGCTGCAGCACTTTTTGGTCCTGTCCAGGCTAGAGATTTGCTAAGATGAAGATGAAAGGACTTTAGATCTGTTGTGTTTTTCCCAGATCTTCTCCAAAGCCTGCATAATCCTTTTGTTTAAATAAAAAGGGTGAAAAAAAAAAGGAGATAAAAAACATGTCTCAACAAACTCAAACAGCTACAATATCTAATTACATTAAGGAGAACTCTTACTTGAAAAAAAAGTTCAAAGTTTCAAAAAAAATTAAGCCCAGTTGCAATTTCAAGATGTTGGTATTTGTGATTACTGGTTAATTTTCAGTAATCTAATTCTTCAAATAAAATGTAAAATCTCCCCAAGCTAACCATCAACATATCCACTCACGTTGTATGCCAAATTTCATTATGCTAATTTAAAAAAATTGAGATATATTCTGGTCTTTCATAAATTTGCAAGCTAGCTCAATATTCCTGGGTGGATATCAATTCAGAGAAAGAAACTGATACAGAGAAAGGAAATTTAGCTGCTTCCGGAACTATTTTCTGCTGGATGCCTACTCCTATTCTTAAAAGGCAAAGATGATCATTTTCAGAGTTTTGATTCTTCCTAGTTACTTTCTTCTATGTAGAATGGAAGTTTTGAATACATATATGTGTAATGTTTTAATAATGAATTCAACCACAGTTAATTTGTGAGTATTTTAGTCACCCTTTAGGGCAGCATCATTATTCCATAAACCAGTTGTTCGTGAAACTGTTGGAAAGCTAATGCTGACCAGTCAATTTGTTTAGTAAATTGTTAGTACACCGTCAGAAAAGCTAAACTACTGGATTCTTGAGACATCTCTGGTCAAACAGGAATTCTGAATTCTGACTTCTATTTTCTGTTCTGGGAAAGAACTAAAGCAAAGTTCCCCCAAGAAACCCCCCTATACAGAATTTGGGACTCTAAGCATTGGAATTATACATTTTATTTTAATCTAGAACCCAGCTGTTTTAAGCTTTCTTTCCCAGTGTTTAAAGTAGTTAAGAAGCACAAACTCTCTGAGAAATATAGTCGAAAAAGCCTGTTACTCACAGGTAAGAAGGAAGCCGGTGCATTTACAGTCACCTTACCTGCAAATAGTGAGAAATCAGCAAGAACACTTTGCCCAGTTTCCGCATGGGGCTGCAAGACAAGGAAAGGTAATTTTCCTTTAGAAACAATCCTTCTTGCCTATGGAAATCATTAATTTTCCACTAAAATGATTTTTTAGAAAGTGTTTACTCTTGACAATGCTAATACTCCCTTTTTATTACTTTTTGTTTCTTTTCAAACAAGTCGCTAAAGTAAGTCACCACTGCTTCCTGAAGAATGTTTTTATATTTAAAGTCGATTCACTTTTAGTGGCTTTCTAAGCTTTGCATATTCCACTCTGGAGCAATATTTAATTGCCTCAGTAAGCTCCCCACAGAAGAACCTGACCTTTAGGATTTTTTTTTTTTCCTTTTCTTCTGTTATCTTTTTTCCTCTTTCATCTCTAATTTCTTTTTAAATCCAGAGGGTTCAATTACCATTTTGTTAATCATGAAGATTTCTTCTAAACAATTTGAGAAGGATCTGTCCTCTGACTGCCTGAAAGATCTCAAGCAGCAGCTTGCTGTAGATCTAATGAAAATCTATCTGTGCATATGCACAAATTGACTAAAGAGAGTACATCAAATGCTAATTCATAGATATAGAGGTAATATGCAAGTAGATTGTGAACTTACTGCACCATCATTTTTAATGAAATAAGTTATTCAGCCCTTACATTTAGGGAAATAATAAAATAATGCCTTGGCTCAGTGCCCTGGAATATAGAGTCTCTTCCTTTTAATTCACTGATTGTCAATTCACTTCTCTTTGTCACAAGATGGATTTGAACTTTTTGAACTGAAAGGACTTTTAAAAAAACCTTACGTAGGCTGGACAAAAAATATTCCCAGTCATATAGCAATTATATGCCAGTATATTTTACCCATATAAAAACATAAACACAAATGTATACAACAGCTTCCCCTATCATCAGGGGATATGTTCCAAGACTCCCAGTGGAAGCAAGAAAGTGCAGATATTTGTGGATTTACCCCCCATCCCCCTAATCCCTAGAGAGTATTTCTGCCATGTGATCACCCTAGTGTTGATCGGTTAGTACCAACTTGATGGCGAGTACAAGTGGCGCCCATTCTTCTGCTCTTGTGGTACCTCACTTTGGATAATGGGCTTAAGTTTAATCCAGGAAAGTATAAGAGGTTCTAGATCACTGTTGTGTCTTATGATTGAGTAATATTCCACTGTAAACATATACCAAAGGACACAGGGAGCACTGTAGGGGGAAGGGCATGGCTTTAACCTGTACTTGGGTGAGGCAAAGACATAAAGTGTAACCAAAATGTTTGTACCCTCACAATACCCTGGAATAAAAAATAAATACTAAAATAAATAAAAAAATTAATTAAAAAAAGAAAGTGCAAATATTAATAATAGTGAACCTACATATACCACGAGTTTTTTCCCTACACATATGTACCTATGACAAAGTTTAATTTATAAATTAAGCACAGCAACAGACCAACAACTAATAATATAGTAGAATAATTACAACAATGTGCTGTGATAAAAGTTATGTGAATGTGCTCGCCTTCTCTTCTCTCTCAAAATACCTTATTGTACTTTACTCAGCTATTTTCGGACTGTGGTTGACTGTGGATAACTGAAACTGTGGAAAGCAAAACCATGGATAAGCAAGAACTACTGTACTCATTAGACAGATTGGTAAACTGATATAATATTGATAACAATATGATAAATATATGATTGCTTCTTCAAGATGAGAGCTTATAAACACATAAATCTTATTTGTATCTATAATATTTTGAAAATTGAATACTTATGAAAAATCATAAAATTGTATCTATATTAAATATTTTTGTTATTTATATTTAACATAATTTTATTCTTTTTATATTACTTTTCACTAAAATTTCTCACTACATAAAATTATTTAACATTTATTATAGTTGAGAATATTTACTATAATATAAAAAATTAATTAGCAATCATTTAAAAATTGATGGTTCTACCAGGAAATTTAGAAATCAAAGTTATTCTATTCTCCACTGTGCAGCAGGTCATTCCTATAAAATTCTACTAAAGAAATTTTTAAAAAAATAATGTGTGTAGGTCCCTCATTATTGAAAGAGTCCCATTCTCTTCAAGAAACAAAGTACAATGATACGAAAAGAAAAAGTGAGGAGTGATCGTGGGCTCAGCTCGTACAGATGTTGAGTCAATTTACCCAGATTCTGTCCTTCCTGCCCATCATTCCGTGTACATGTTGACTGACGTGTATTCATTTGTTTCAGTTTGGGCAAACTAACCATCACACTGATAAGAGTAGGAGAGGTGAGATGCCAGGGATTATATGATGTGAATAAGTGAAAGATAAAAATAGAATAGAAGCAAAATGTATCTAGTTCAGGGAGAAATAAATCTTGGCAATTTAATATCTCATCTCATAAGACAAAATTTTAGTGGGAGGGGATGAGAGGAAAACATACCTTTATTTTTCCACTTTGTTATACAAAACTAATTAAGCTTCTCTTGACATCAGGGGAAGGAGAATTTGTTTTGTTTGTTTGTTTGTTGGAAAGTAAAGCTTTCATTATACATATGTTAGGTATAGTATACAACATTGAAAAACATATATAATATTAATAATAATCCTGAGATTGTTAGTATAAATTTCCTTTCTAAATGATTCATCTGAGTGTCATAATATACCCTTAATCTCAGTGGTTTAGACAATTAGAAGGTGACACTTGTTTAAATAAAGTGTATGGAAATTTATATGATTGAATAAAGTATATAATTTTGTAAAGAAAATATGCAAGAAAATAAATAGCAACAAGGTATTGCATAAAAACTTTTGGAAGAATGAAGATACTAAGTTAATTACTTTTTTGTTATTGAATATTTGGAAAAAATTAAAGCCTGGTTATTGTACCCTTTTAAAACTAATTTCCATTTAAACATAAGCTGCTTGTATATTTAGGTGCATTAAAACATAAGATATTACTGTAATAAAAGCATAAATTCTAAAGTCATTCCATTTTCTGAGTTATTAACTTCAATATTGTGATGGCTTTTTAGTCTGCCAAATTTAAAAACAACTGAAGTAAGAAAGATAAGTGAACAATACACATATACAGAAATTTAATGAAAATTAAAAAGTAAAAAAAAATTCATCAATGAAAGAGTAAAAATAAGTCTTAGCAGAGGAAAAAATAGACTATAAATAGTTTTTGATGGCATGCTTATGGGATTCAGCAATGTGTGTATAACCGCAAAGCCAAATATAGCACACCAGGCAATTGTAATGGTTGTGGTTGTTGTGAAAAGTAAATGTGCTGTTGCAATGTGTAAACTCTCAAATAGAATATGTGCCTTATCAGTGCAGTATTTTGTAAGAGTATGATAATTTTAATAAAATTATAAAGTAATTTCTGCATAGTTCATATGTCTACCAGATATAAATCCAGCTTTATAAACTTCTATGAGATACAGAGACAGAAAAAGAGAAAGAGAAAGTGCGAATTGAAGGGTGGGGAGAACAAAAGAGAAAGAGAGCAAGAGAAAGAAGAGAGAAGGGAAGAGAGAGAAAGAAAGAGAGAGCCTCAATCTTTTAGCGAATAGAAACACATTGAATAGAGAGGTAACTTGGGCAAAACTAGAATCAACAACCTTTAAATTTCTACGTGGTTCTGTTGTTCTGATTGGTCCGAATTCCTATTGTTTTACTGTACCACTTTAGCTTATTCTATTACTTACCTTTCACACTATTTATATTCCATTCTAGTCTATCCAGGTTTTATAACCCTCCTCTTTTAAGAAACATTATATCAGTCTTTACTTCCATATTTGCTCAATGATCATTTTAAGACAAGTTACTGCTGCCAAAGGAGCTTTGCTTCTTCTCAATACACACTGCAAAATCACAATGACTTGAATTGCTTATTTAGTGGATGGATAGATTTTGTGTTATATATTCAGCCTGGCTCTCTAAACTTAGAAATCCCTGCTTGCTCTCTACATGCTGAATTCTCTATCAACCTTCAGTAAGGGAGTTTGCGGAACCAAGAGAGAGAAAAGTATCTGCCTGATTAAGAAGACACATTTCTCCTTCCTAACCATGTGATTTAAGCTCCACTTATATCCATCATATGTTTCATAAGAAATGATCACTCTTCTAAGTCCCAAGAATGAATCATTATTTATCCAAATGGGTCGTAATAGTCTTATTCCCTTTGCCAGTGGTAATTTTAGGCTTTTTATGTAACCTGGTTATGGTCAATGTTACATGAGGGAAACTCTGCTGGATGGCATTTGAGAAAGATTTTACACTATGATAAAAACTCTTTTGTGATCTTAAATTTTGTTATGATAACAGACTCCATAAGCATCTTACAATCAAGAGAAAGGCTAGCCTGATGATGATGAAGTAGAAAAGTGGGAAAAAATCTACCTCCATGTACAGCTATGTACCAATAGGCAGTATAGTTTAATTAACTAACCCTACAGCTGTCCAGTATCTGTTAAAAGTCTCACAGAAAGCAGAGCTGTATAAAAACATATTCCTTTATGAAGTACATTCTCATTCTGCATAAATGATGAAAAGAGAGAGCATAATGAGAAAGGAAGAAAGCATTTTTTAGGATGTACTATCAAACTAGTCATCTCTTGTATCAAATGTGGCTGAATGCTCCACCTGGAGCTACTGTCCTCCAAAAATCCAAATAAAGGAGTACTAGGGCAGCTTTAGAGATGGTTATTGTCTATGTAGAATTGAGAAGAAAGTAAGAACAATGTATATAGAGCATCCTTCATCCTTTATGCAACTTGGTGTTCCAGAAGGAGAAGAAAGAGGTAAAGACAAAAGGACTTTGGAGTAGAGAAAAGTGATGCATAATGATACATATCTGTACATTCATCTTTAGTATTGCTTTAGCTCTCGATTTTTTTGGTGTAGATATAAATATCTTCTGGTATTATATTTGTTCTGTGTGAAGAACATTCCTTATAGTGCAGATCTGCCATAAATATGCTCTCAGGTTTTTGCCTAAAAAATCTTTACTTTTCTTTCATTGTTACAAGATATGTTCGCTGGACATAGAATTCTGTGTTGCCAATTTACTTCTTTCAGTACTACTAAAATACAACTCCATTGTCATCTGGTTTGCATAGTTTCTGACAGGAATTCTGTTGCAATTCTTACATTTTTTCTCTCTGTTTATTGTATATTATTTTTCTCTGGATCTTTCAAATTTTTTTCTTTACCTTTACTTTTAAGAAGTTTGACTCTAATGTGAAAAGATACTTGTTTCTGTTGCTGGTGGATATTGCTGTTCTATTTATTCTACATATGTTTCTCTGAGCTTTTTGGATCTATATTTTCTTTTATTATGTTTAGAGAATTCACAGCCATTATTGCTTTACATATTTTATTTACCTCATTTGCTATTTCTTCTCCTGCATCACAAAATTTTAAGTGTTAGGCTGTTCTTTATTATTTTACAGCTTTTAGATCTCCTATTTTATTTCTACCACCTTTTAATTTTTCTCTTTATGCCTCAGTTTTTCTCAATACACTTCAGATACACTTCAGATACTGAACTATCTGCAAGTTCATTGAATATTTTCTCAACTATGTCAGATCTGTGTAAATGGAATGGGCACCTTGAAGGAATTTTTTATCTCTAAGGCAGTGACCTTTTTTGCTTCTGGTATTTCCCTTAGGCTTCTTCTTGTACTTGCTATCTTCTTACTGAAATTCCTCATCTGTTCATACATATTGTCTACCTTTTTTATTAGATTCTTTAACATATTAATCATAGTGCTTTAACACATTGACTGCTATACAAAAACAACCAGATACTTTTCCTTGGGGACAGTGTTTTATTATGAAAATAGAACAAAAACTTCAAGTGTAATTTAAAGGTAAAAATAAATTAAAAAATGAAATTATTGACTTTTATTCATTTGATCAACATTTTTAGAATTAAATTATCCATATTAATTATAACAATAATATCAACAATATCAACAATAACAATTATAACAATATCAACAAAAACATCAACAAGTAAGGTGTTATATATGCTTCATGTGGCCCTGGGGTCAAAATTAGAATAAGTTAAATACAACTCTCATGGCAGTTAACATGTTAAAGTCCCAACATTGTAGTCACTTTGGAGTTCCAACATCTGAATCATACCTGAATCTGGTCCTATTACTTATTACTTGTCAATAAATTGTTTTATCTTACTTTCTCTGTGTGTCCTGTAATTTTTTATTAAATATCAGACATTGTCCTTACTTCAATAAAGACTGAGGTAAAAAATATTTAATCTATATGAGCATTCCTCTTAATTATAGAGGTCATTAGTGTGGGGTGTTGAGTTAATCTGTTCAGAAATTAAGATGAGGTTTTGTTTTGTTGTTTCTATAATTATTGTCAGTAAACCACATCCTTCAGTTTCTCTACTGACAAACTGCCATTGTCTTATTTTGGAGTAGGGTGGAATTGGGGTGCCATGTGGTTTTGTTTTCTTCAGTGTTTGTGCTCCATCTTCAGCTTTCACCATTGATGCACACCTAGGCAAAAGAAAGCCTCTTTCTCTGCATACTTGTACCTTCCCCAATGGCTAACTGCTATTGCTAGTTAATATGTACTAACTTCTGTTAGAAGTGGCATGTTCTGTGAACCCAGTCTCATTTCAGTCTTAGGAAAACAGTTGATACCTCACCACCTCATAACAGCCCAACACAACCTTCCATCTGTGGTCTGTATTGGATACGAGTATGCTATCCCTCCTCCAGCAGTATGTGGCCTCTGGCTGGCATGCATTCAAGAAATAGGAGCTAAAAGTATTTGTCATTCTCCTAGACGTTTAAGTTTATTGCTTTATGTAGCCTAGTGTATGGTCAATAAATATTTAATTCTTTCTGTAGTAAAATTCAGGTTATTTATTGATAAGAGAAGTTTTATAAGGGTAAAGATGTAAGTACTGAGGCAAAGACCACAACACCTGTACATTTTATCTAAGGGAATCTTCAGGTTTTTATAAACTCTCTTTTTAATAGACTGGAGATACATGATTACTGAAGCTACAAAATAAGATTTGTGGTTTTTTTAGACTCAAAGTCAGTAAGAAAGACTTTGCAGCTATTTTATTTTATGGTCCTTTGAAGCCCTCAGTGAAATTAGGAAAGAAAGAGTGTCAGTATAACATCCTGTAATATCTGCAAACTCACAATTATAATTATTGATTGTTGATTTTTCCAAGCTACCAAAAAACTTATTAATCAGGCAAATCTAATTTTATTAGAAGTACTGAATAAGGGAAAATGCAATCTTAATATATAGATGTCTTGACAAACTCTTAGCAGTTTCCCAGAAAGAAAGTTTCAGGGAAGGATATTTATAAGGATTTGGTGTCTTGGATCAAGTTATTAAAGGTAGGAATTGATTGGAATGAACAAAATGAATGGCATGATAGTTTAGAATTACTGGACATGTCAAGGCAAGTGTCTTAAGAGGAGTTTTGATGAGGAAACAGTTATTTAATAATTGAGTGATTAGTGCAGGTAAACAATCTATTGTCCTAATAGGAGGGATTTTTTGCACATGTGAGATAACTATTTGTTCCAAGGGTCTATTTTCCTGATGTGAGAGCTTTTTTGCCCATACTAGAAAATTATTTGTTCACAGAGATTTCCTGAAGAAAATAGTGACGTTATTTAATGATATATGGTCTAATCTGCTGTATACGATTTTTCAGTAGCAAATATCTAAGTCATGTTGACACAGGTCACCTCAATTATCAGTCCTAATTGTTATTTGAATCAATGGGATCTTAATTTTCAAAGTATGGCAACAAAATTGCTACAGAGATGATGTTCCAGTTATCTATTGTTGCAAATGAAGCATCCCAACCAACACTTGCTGGTTTAAAACATTACTTTGCTAGAATCATGCACCATTCCATTTGTTGACAGATCGCAACTGGTTAAGTTTTTGCTTGAGATATTTCACACTGTTGCAGCCAGAAGGAGGCTGGGGCTAGAGTCATCTGAAGACTAAATATCCAAGATAGCTCATTTCCATGGCTGATAGTTAATTATAGGTCTTGACAAAAGCCCATATGTGTTGTTCAATGGAGTGGCCACACTTTGTGGCTGTGCTTCTCACAGTGTGGTGGACAGTTTCTAAGAAGGTTCATCTGAAGGACCAGCTTTTCAAGAAACTCAAGTAAATGTTCCAAGGCACTTTTAACATAGCATCAGCATATTAAGTTTACCATATTATATTGGCCAAAGAAGACACTAAGATTAGTTCTGATTTAGGGGGATATGGAATTTGACCTCTTAATATGAGAAGCAGTAGGTATATATACATATATATATATATATATATATATATATATATATATAGCTAGTGTGAACATCTTCAAGACTACTCCTCACAGATTACTGTATGGAAATAATAGTTCATGTTTCTTCCACATGCAATATCCATTTACTCTCCAATCAAGAGTTTGAAACTCATTCCATTACAATACTGATTTTAAATCCAGAATCTCAGCATTTATTAATAAATTGGGTTTAAGTTATTGGATATGGCTCCTCTTACTCTAAAAATTTGTGAACTAGAGGGATAATTTCTCTGTACCTATCCTGTACCGAATATTAAGTGATGATACAAATATAAAGTAATTTCAGTGGACATTTCCATTTTAGAAGTGGGGGAGAGGACAGGTTGGCACATAGCCATGGCCAGTGCATAACAATTCTGAGACCCAGCTAGGCACATGTCATGACTTTCCTGGTTAGGTTAAAATCTACTCCCTAGGCATAAGTATTAGTTCATTTGTGTTCTTATAAGGAAATACCTGAGACTGAGTGATTTATCAATAGAAGAGGTATATTTGACTTGTGTTTCTGCAGGCTATATAAGAAGCATGGCAACAGCATCTGTTTCCAGCAAGGGACTCAGGTTGCTTCCATTCATAGCAGAAGGCTAAGGGGAGCCACTGTGTAGAGATCAAATAATGACAGAGCTGAGAGAGAGAGAGAGCAAAGGAGATGCCAGGCTCCCTTCAGCAACCAGTTCTCATGGGAACTAAGAGTGAGAACTCACTCACTCCCTCTGCAATGGCACCAAGCTATTTATGAAGGATCCAACCCCACGACCCAAACATCTCCCAATAGGCTCCATCTCCAACATTGGCGATAAAATTTCAACACAATTTTTCAGGACCTAATAAACCATATCCAAACCATAACAGCATGATTCTATATGGATCTTGATCCATTCTCAGGACTTTTGGCTCTGAAATCTCAGTCATTCATAAGAAATGACCTGTGTTTGCAGCTCAGTATTAATTGCTCTCATTTTGCTTTCTGTGCATAGAAGGGTAGGGCTCAGAAGACTTTTAATTTAAATTGTCCCTGCCTTTATTACTTTAAAGTGACATTTTTCTTAATTCAATGATCCTAAAATTTAGAGGTTTCCTATAAATTTTATTGGGATTCAATTTAGTTGACTGAAAGTATACTCAAAAATTTCTTTGAGACAAATTCCTTTTTGGCAATGGCTGAAAGTCATGGTGCTTTGATATAGTGCCCCTAAGATTTTAGAAATCTTCTTGTCTAGAAAGAGAATCTAAAAGATACATCAATATTAGACTTCCCAGCTGAAATTTTCTGGGACATGTATCCTTAATATTTTAGAAGTCTTTTTGTCTAGCTCATATGATACACAAAAAACTGACTTAAATATGTCTGAGGTCTTAACAAAAGATCTTGAAACTATGCCCTCAATCTGAGCATTCTTACTTGCAGGCCTCATTTTACTGGCAACACCTTGTATTTGACTTTACCTGAGTCTATTCCTTATTTTGAAAGCTTTTATCTTCAAACTATGAGAAATAGTTTAATTTTTGACTCAATATTTCTAGATTCTATTTTCTCTAAATTTAGACAAATTAAAGAAACTAGTTGTTTAGAGAAACTAAACAATTCACTATTTATCCTATCTTTATCTGTACCTGATCACACATGGCTTTCAAAAACAGTTATTTTTATGATTCTGGAAATTTCCTTAAACAAACCCATCAATTAATTATGTATAGTTTCTATTTTCCATCTAACTATAGGTAATAGTGTTGTTAAGTATTTGGTACTATATAAAATGGACAATCTAATTCTATAATAATTTTTCCTCAATGTCTTTCACATCTGCCATAATCCATTTGATATCCCTCTGGCTTACGCCTGCCTTCAGTCTCGCAGTCACAGCCACGTTTTAAGTTTTTGTGATGGAAGCTCTATTACTCTGTTTTGTGTGGCTATAACAAAATACCACAGACTGGGTAATTTATACAGGAAAAAAAAGTTATTTGGCACAGTTTGGGGACTGGGAAGTTCAAAATTAAGGTGCCAGTATCTGACACGGGCCTTCTTGCTACATCATTGTGTGTCAGGAGGCTGAAGGGAAAGAAAGCACCTATAAGAGAGCAAGAGAGAGAAGGCTGAATTAGCTTTTATAACAACACACCCTCATGATATCAAATCCACTCTTGGGATTAATAATACTAATCTATTCATGAGGACAAAGCCCTCCTGGCCTAATCACCTCTTACCGGTCTCATCTCGTAATACCTTCATGATGGCAGTTATTAATAAATTTCAGCCTGAGTTTTAGAGGGCATGTTCAAAACAGAGCAGTAGCATTCTGCTTCTTGCACTAATTTTTGTTCTAAATATTTATTACTATGGGAAAAAATCCCCAAAATTAGTGGTTAAAAACAACAATTTATTGTGATTTCCTATGGTTTTATAGGTTGACTGGTCTCAGCTGGTTAATTATTACTTTGATTTCTCAGGAAATAACAACTTGGAAGCTGGGGCTAGAGCAGGCTGATGGCTCTGCTGGGCTACATATCTAAGATGGCTCATTCATACTGCTGTCAGTTTATGCTAACCATTGCCTAAGAGCTCACCCTTGTTATCTATCAGAGCAGCTGCACTTGGTCTCTCCATGTGGCTTTGACTTCTCACAGTGTGGGGCCTAGTTTCTAAGTAGAAATATCACAAAAACAAACTTTCAAACAGCCTAGGTAGAAATCTCAAGACTTCTGTTGACCTAATCTTTGAACAGCAACAATATTGCTTCTACCACATTCTGTGGGGTAAACAACTCACTAAGGCTAGCCCAGAAGCAAATGAGAAACAGAATGTGCATACAGGGAGGTAAAAAATGATGGTACTCACTTTGGAAACTGTCTACTACAGAAGGTGCATATAAATTTAGTGGAGGAATAATGCCTAGAATGGGTGTACTACAGAAGTAGCACTATTTAATAAAGGCTTTTCTTCTTTATCAGTGCACCGTAGTACAGACAAAAGTTATAACACTTCAGTCCTCTGATAACTCCTTTGTCTTCATGAATTTCTATTTAACCTTTTAGTAATCATGTTAGAAAAAGAAAAGATATGTCAATTTGTCAACTGCTAAATTATTTTTATTTTTATTATTTTATAAAAACTACCACATATATAGGAGCCTCATTGTATGACAACACATACACACGCACGCACGCACATGCCAGGAAGACATAGAGTAATACTGTGATTACTCCCTTAATAAGTGGCTGATATGGTTTGAATGTATCCCTCAGAAAAACATGTGTTGGAAACTTAATCCCCAATGCAAGGGTGTCAGGAGATGTGGACTAACAAGAGATGATTAAGCCAACAGGGCAGAGTGAATGGATTAATGTCTTTATCAAGGGAGTGGATTTGGTATAAAAGGGGGATTTCGACCCTCTTTTACTTTCTCTTTTGCCTTCTTTTTGCCTTTCTGCCATGGGATAATGCAGCAAAAAGGGCTTCGCTAGATGCAGACCCCTTTATGTTGGACTTTACAGCCTATAAAATTGTGAGCCAATAAATTTTTGTTCCTTATAAATTATCCAGACTGTGGTATTCTGTGATAATTGCACAAAACAGGCTAAGATAGTAACCTTACATTAAAACAAAATAAAATACAGCATTTAATTACTTCTATTTCATTTGGTGAGATGGATTTTCAGAGATTAATCTACTATAGAAGTTTAATTCCCAAAAACTAGTTCAACGAATTCAAATTTTGCTTTTCTTTACACTATGCTAATTTTCAATTAACCTTCATTATTCAGTTCATCTAAATAATGACTACAATTAAAAATCACTAGACCATTTTAGCAGATTGACATCATAATGGTTTTTGGTGAATTTTATCTTTTTTGGCACAAACTTGTTGATCTTCACCTTCTGAATCATCAGATTACTAGCATTTGAACCATATGTACATTCATAAAAATTTTAGGGGTAAATTGCACAGGTGATTAAAGATGCTTAATTAAAAATACAGTATGTAAATGTTCTGCTTTCAAGAAAATTGCTATGTACCATCTTTAAAAATAGAACAAAATAATTACCCAGAATCATTTTGTTGACATGTTTTAAGGAGCTGCTTAGAGACTTTTTAGCTTGCTAAAAGCCTCCAGGATGATATAGTTCAATCTAAAAGAACAGAAACCAATGTATTAATAAATGGTATTTATCTCTCCCCCCAAAAAACAGACTGTTATCTTCAAAATTCACATACACAGACATACACATTCTTATCAAAGTTGGATAAACTGAAATATTTATCACTCAATATTTATTTAAGACATCAATAAATGAGTACTACAAATAAAGTCTGTGGGGGATATGTTTTTTAAAAGTAGTTATAACTATAGGAGATAATTATAGGGATAAAAGATGTAAAGAAAATAAACATTTAAATAGTCTATATAAGAAAAGGAATTATAGATTTCAAGCTAATATATTTTATAAGGAATTATTGAGTGAGGCAACATTGGAAGAGTAACTGGGGTAACTTTTTTAAATTTATTGTTTTGTATTATAAAAGAAATATATATTCAATGTCAAACTTTGAAAAATGAAAAATACAATAGATAATAAAATAACCAGTAATCTTGGCCCCTCCACTTATTAGTTTTGGAAACTTGGCCTGTTTCCTAATTTATAAAATGGTGAACTAATAGTACCTATATCACAGGGTTGTTTTCAGTATTAAATGTGTTAATGTGTATAAAGAGCCTAAAAGACTATTTAACACATAGGAAATGTTCAAAGTGTTAGCCCTTATTATTATTATTATCATAAAAACTAATTTATGTAAAAATGTATTGAAATTCTGCTAAGTGCTTTGCACTGGTCTAGTCTATGTACATATACAAATAAACTGAACAGACTCAACTCCTTACTTCATGGAGTTTATATTTTAATATAAAGAGACAGAAAATACACATAAAAAATAGTGGGTATGTTGTATGTTAAAAGTGACGAATGCTATGGATATAAGTAAGGCAGAATAAGCGGGACATCAACTACTTGAGGAGCAGATGGTTGCACTTTTAAGCAGCATGGACAGGATAGATCCAACTGAGAAAGTCACATTGGAACATGGACCGGACAGAGGAGACAGAGTGAGCCATGCGAAATAGCCAGTGCAAAGGTCTTGAAACAACAATGTCCCTGATGTGGTCAAGACAGCAAGGAGGCTGCTAGCTGGAGCAGGATGAGTGAGGGAAAGGGTAGGAGACTTGTGTACATTGAGCAAAAGAGGGAGCCAATCATACAAGGACTAGTAGGTGTATGGCTTCTAATCCGTATAAAATGGGGAGCAATTAATAGAAGAGGATTTTGAGTGAAGATGATCTGACGGATGTTTTTAGAGAATCTTGCTTACTACTTTGTTGAGAACAGACCATAAGATGGCAAAGACGGATGTAGGAAAACCAGTTGGGAGGCTATTCCAGTCATCCAGGAAAGAGATGATTGTGACTTGAGCTAGGATGGTAGTAAGGAATGACAATGTTGAGGAAAAAGTTGGTGATGCAAGAGAGAAAAAAACAAATTTTCAAGAATAAAATCATTGAATAGGACAGAGAAGTGGATGGATTTTCTTTAAATGGGAGCCTAGACTGTTCATATAGTAAAAAGAGGGAAGATGGGAAGGTATGGCATTGGGAATTTGTGAAATCCTCTTGTAATATACTGTTGTTTCTAACTGCTGAGATAAATACCCTTGGTATTTGATGTGTTCACTTGCAGACTCTTCTCTCTATATCGCATATGAAGATAAGGTAGAGATCAGAGTGGTACATCTACAAGTCAAGAAATGTCAAAGATTACCAGCATCCACTAGATCCTAGGAGAGAGCCCATGTAACAGATTCTCCCTCACACTCCTTATAAGGAACTAAACTGACTGACACCCTGATCTCAGACTTCTAGCTTCAGTAACAGTGGCAATAAATTTCTGTTGTTTAAGCAGAAATTTATTTCTGCTTAACTTTGTACTTTGTTATGACAGCCCTGGTAAACTAATACACTACCTTAGACAGGTAATGAAGGTCAACAGCAATTAGTGATAAGTCATAATGATGTTATGTTTCCTTGATATGATATAATGAAAATTATCTCTGTGATCTCTCTCCCAAACACCTATAGTCTCAGCCAAATCATGACAAAAACATCAGACAAATCCCAATTTTGGGACAGTCTATCAAATACTTAACCAGTACTTCTCACAATTATCAAGGTCACAAAAATAAGGAAAAATCTAAGAAACTGTCACAGCCTAGAGGCACCTAAAAAAATAATTAATGATAATTAATTTTCATGTGGTTTTATGGATTTGGGGACAAAAAAAAGAACATTAGGTAAAAACTAAGGAAATATGAATAAAATATGGACTTCAGTGAACAATAATCTATCAATATGGTTCATTAATTGTAGCTAATGTACCTCACTAACATAACTAATAAATAATAGGGGAAATTAGGTCTGAGGTATACAAGAATTCTCTATTATCTTTAAAATTTTTCTGTAAAAGATAAAACTGTTCTAGGAATAAAATATATTTTAAAAAATAGATGGAAATATATTTGATGACTCCTACATTAATTTATTCAGACCTATATCCTTTCTGACTCTGCCATGCTTTCTGTGCCTAAGCCAGATACTTTCCATAGTTGAGGTTAACACATATAATTTTTTTGATCAGTTTAGCTTACAGTGATGCTGATAAGAAAATGAGTTCACAAGCATGGTGAAGGCCATCTTCATTTTCTCTCCCTCACTGCAGAAATGAGAAAAGGCAGATGAATAAAAGTTGTTTGATAATGATATATTTTTTAACTTTGAAAAAAACCTTAAAATCTCATTTTCAAAATGATAGAGACCAAGATAAAGAAGTAAGATTATATGGAAGAAGAATATATTCAATGTACAAATATTTCATAATGAAAGCTAGAGAATAATTTTGCAAGTCAACAGCACGACAAATGTGATATGCATAAGTGAGTTGATTACCGAAGAGAAAATACAAAACGGAGCCATACAGCCTTTTCACTGTATTTTTAAAGTAAATAAATAGATTAAAAAGAAAAATGCATAAATTTCTAAATTACAAAATCGTTGGTTTGAATACAGAGCAATGCACAAAATATTCCAAAATTAAAGATTTATCAGAGAAAAGTTCAAAAATATTAGAAAACAAAAAGAATTCTATAAGGGCATGTGCTTATACACACAAATACTTATAATCTTTAAAAATGGATATAAAATATATTTTAAAAATTCATTTTATCTGACTTTCAATCATGAAAATAATCTTTAAATAATTCCATTTTACTTTGGAATGAATAATGGATTTTCTAGTCTCTTTAAACAACTGTAATGACTTTGTAGCAAAAATAGGTGAAATATAATAAAAATTGAAGCAAAATCCTAAATCTAACTTTTAATATCAAAAATCATGCTAACCTTCTTGAATAAAGCTTATAAGATAAGCTGTTGTTTTATCTTGTATAATCATCAGTTACATTATTTAAGTAGAGTGGTTCTGGAAATGTTGTAAATAATGGCGGTAAATGAGATTTTTAGATTGCTCTAATATCTTTTACCTTTAATTTTATTCTTTCAGTTTGCTAATTTAGAAGGATTCAATTTGACAACATGCTTTATATCAAGTTTTATGTTTTTATCTTTTAAAAAATACATAATGAAAATTGGGTGTTCAAATCACTTCTTTTATAAATAAACATTGCGTTTCTGATTCCTGCCCATTGAGTGTGCATTGGGGTTGCTATTCTCACAGTGCTATTCTTTCATCTGGTCCCCTCTTATGAACAAAGACAATTTGTCAGGGTTTGGGATATGAGCTGTGACCACAGGTTAGAACAAAGTTAATTATTCTGTAGAAGTATCAAATCCAAGACTTTGACCTCGAGAATGTCATGCTTGAAGCAGTCGAACTAACTTGGCCACAGATAAATTAGTTAAACACTTTAAAGGAACATAAGTTGCAGATTAGCTAGAATTTGAACCAGTGCTGATGGGGTGGGGGTGGTAATTCATTTTTCTCACCCTTTTGATTTTACCTTGGAGTAAATTAATCTATTCCACAGAGCTTATTATTCTAGGGTGCATTCTCACTATCTTTTCCTCATTTGTTTACTTTTGTTCTTCAGTGCCTGCAAATCTCCAAAGCCTTCGCAGAGTCCTAAGAGAGTTAAGACCTGGGATGAAACAGTCCCAGTCTGGTCTTTTGTTTTCCTTTAATTCTCAATCATCTACATCCTCAGTCATTAGCTAGTAAGTTTTTCCATCAATTGGAATAGTTTCCCTAGTTTACATAATTTGTAGTAGAAAAAGAAAAATGCTCATTTTCAGGTTTGAAACATTAAGGTCTGTGTTAACCCTAATCTTTTTTTTTTTTTCATCTTTTCTGCATGGGAGATTAATCAAGATGCTGTGTCTATTTTCCCTACCAATTATCTCTTGGTTTTATCCCTTCCTACCTTGAGTCAGCTTCCCCTGTAGCACACACTGTCCATGACTGATACCTAACTTAATGAACACTCTTAATGACTGACCTTCCTGACATGATTCTCTATCCCCTCCAATATATTCCACTCATAATCATTATAATATTCTCCCTCAAATCCCTACATAATTACTTACTGCCCATCACCAAACACATCATACTTAAACTCTTCTCACTTACCTCAAGGGCTCACATCCATTTTCTCATCTCTGACTAAATTAATTTTTCATTACCATCCAATGTGCCCCATTTTTAGCACAGGGTCAATAAGTTATAAGTCACGGAAAAAATTAACCTTCATTTCCCTGTTTTCAAGTGACTGAATCCCCAGCAGCTCCCCCCTCACCCCTCACGCTTCATGGAGTTGACTCTTCCTTTTGTGTGCCAGTCCATAACCAGCTCCAAATATAGCTGAGGAGCCCTAAATGCTCCCTATCATACTTTTATTTGGCCTTTTCCAAATGTTCAAGTACTCAGTCTGTGCAGTTTTATTTTTTACCATTTCAAAATTAGACTTCATGAATTAGAGCTACACACAAAGCACTGATGAGCCTCAAAAACATTGGGCAAAAAGTCAGAAGAATGCATGATTTGGCATCCTGTCTCTAGAAATTCTTAACAAAGAAAACAATATTACAGATTTTTCAGAGGTATATTAAGGTGTGATAAAAACATAAAGAAATACATATGAGTGGTAAATCTGTAATTCAGAGTTAAGGGTTAGGAGGAAGGGGGCTTCAATTGTAGAGGAAATGTTTCGTTGATTAAGCTGAGTGGTGAGTGCGTCAGCATGTGTCCATTGTTTATTTCTTGCATATTTAAGGATTTTTAAAATAAAAAGCAGATAATATCTTCAGTGTTAGGCCTCAAATTCCTAGCCACGCACACAGAGTGCTATTCTCTCAACTGACATGTAATATTAGACTTATGATTACAAGAGTCTTACAGAGTTATCTATTCCAAATTTTTCTTCTTCACTTGAATTAAGAATCTATTACCTAATCTTCCAATCATTTGTATATTCAGGTTTATTCAGTTATTCATTTAAAAATTATATACATATACACACACACACATATATGGCCTCTTTGTGGTAAGCATCAGATTGTCAGTGGAAGATACAGAGGGGAATACAATTTTGCCTATTTACTATGAAGATTTAAACTGTATGAGGAGATACAAATCTATAAAAAATTAAGTGAATGATTTGTTATAGTTGCTCTGATAGAAGGATACAGGCAGAAGGCAAAGCCTGAAGATGTGAAACTGAAGGTAACCTAATGTCTTAGTCCATTTTGTGTTGCTATAATAAAATACAACAAAATACCCACAATTAGGTAATTTATTTTAAAAACCGAGAAATTTATATCTCACAGTTCTGGAGTACAGGAAAACCAAGATCAAGTCAACAGCAGGTATGGTGTCTGGCAAGGGTCTGATCTCTTCTTCCAAGACAGTGCCTTGAAAGCTGAACCCTCTGGAGGGGTAGGAGCACTGTTCCTCACAGGGCAGAAAAGAGCAGAAGAGAATGGACAAGCCTATGTAAGCTTTTTATTTATTTTTGAGATAGGGACTCTCCCTCTGGGCTCAAGAGATCCACCCATCTCAGCCTCCAAAGTAACTAGGATTACAGGTGAACACCACCACACCTGGCTAATTTTTAAAAATTAATTTTTGCAGAAACACAGTCTTGCTGGTTGCCCACACCAATCTTAGGCTCCTGGCCTCAAGCAGTCCTCCCACCTTGGTCTCCCAAAGTGCTGTGATTACAGGCATGTGCCACTGCACCCACTCACAGGCTCTTTTTATAGCAGCATTAATCCTTTTATGAGTGAAGCCCTAGTGACCTGAACACTTGCCATTAGTCTCCATTTTCCAGCCTCGTTGCACTAGGGACTAAGGTTAAACATAAGCTTTGAAGAGGACAAAAACATTCAAACCGTAGCACCCATGATAGAGAGTGGGAGCTGAGGCTCAGAGAAGCATCAGGCAAACTTTTAACATTAAACCTTGGCTTCCCATCCTCCATTCTTTCACCCTATAATGATGCTCTGCAAATGTGATATTTATAATACAAATTGATTTTAGCTATATGCATAATGAATTTAATAATATCTCCCATAAGTTCTAATGGGTAAGACTTATAGCATAATTAAAATGCATAGCTTATGTCTACAAGAGTCAAATTAAATGAGGTAAAGAAAATATCCGAAATAAAAGAAAGAATTGGCAACAATGCTAAAATTTTAATTCTAGGTAAAATATTGAAAAGATTCATTTTCTTTGGTACTGCTTTTTCAATTTGATTGCAAACATTGTTCTGTACACCTGGGTGATTATCGTCACCTTTATTTAAAGTTGTGGTTAGAAGCACAAAAAGATCATCACAGAATAGCTGTATGTCTTTAGAGAAATTTCTTCATCTTTCTGAGACCTAAATTTTTTCCTATAAAATAGAAATGATAGTAATATCGCTCCTATACTGTTTCCAGGATTAAAACAGTCAATTCGCATAAAATTCTTAGCACATTGCCTGGCACAAAATAAGTATTCAAAAATGTTCATTGGTTTGTTATTATTATTTCAAAATGCCTGTAAGGAAAATCTAAATGGCCATATGCTATCTTTTACCAGACATTTGAAACTCAATCGTGCATAATGCCTTCATAATCCTCTCTTAGTTCTTTGAACATAAAGTTTTTAAGACAAGAGACACTTTTACCTGTATATAAAATGTGGGTAAAGTTATAAACAAAAGACATGAATTCTTACTGCTACTCATATCAGGAATTGTCCATGTGATTTTTAGAAAACGTCACCATATATTTACTTCTTATAATTTTCCTCAGAAAGAATTTATTTTAATTTGTGTCACAGAATTTTATGGTGAAAAACTAGAGAAATCACCTTAAAAAAACATCATGGCATCAAATTACACATCATAATTGCAACATAACATCTCATGACAATGTAAATCTTGATTTTATCTCCAGTGTTATACTAATTTTTTGCAGCAAATTCAGCATAATTTGTACTTAAAATATCTCTATGTTAACTCTGGTATCACTTTTAATTATTTTGTTTTATGGAGTTTATCTTTCTGTATTTTAAACTAGTTATTGGAAAGTTGAAAGTTTTATCTGGTAGATTTTATTCCTTAGAAATATTTTGGAACTGTAAAAGAATAATGTTAGGTAGATATTCACAAGGGATTATTCTTTTCATTCTTGTGTATTTCCTGCTTCAAAATGCATTTCTTACAAATATTTTTATTATTTGTACTTTCAAAATCTACACAGTCACTAATGAGGAAGAAATCAAAAGCATTTTCATAATTTATAAAAACTCTCATCTGTAGCTTTGAATTCCCATAGTTCTCAGAAAATAAAAATTAATGAAGATGTATTTTTGTGAAAAAATGAGATACTCTATGTGAAATTTTATATACATTTATATAAAGATATTGTTTATATATGTTTTATTTTAGAACATTATTAATATTTTGAATGACGCTAATTTATCAATAGTAGAAAAAATTCAATTTCTTTCGAAAATCTTTTACAAATTTTTTTAAACTAATAACAGAACCAATTTCATATACACACAAGTGGTACCACTTTAGAAATACTACAGGAAAACTTCATAACCATTTAGCACAGCTTTGGGTAACTTAAAAAATATAAAATAGTTTTTTAAAATGTAATATTATCTACAGTATTATTTCTTGTAAGTCATTGATATATATTAACCTTTCTGTGGCAATGCAAAGTAAATATTAATAACAAAATCTGGTACTCTCAAGGGGTAGTATCTGAAATTATGGTCAGGAGACAGTGTGTGGTAAAGAACAGGTGCAAGCCATTTATCTTCATTTTCTTCGTCTTTTATTGGTTGATATCTATTTAAGGTTTGAAGGTGGTAGAGGATGCCATTCCCCACTTTTAAAAAAAGCTTCTGTCAGTTGATAAGTAAACCTTTGATTTTTAAGATGACAGGATTAATAGCCCTTTATAAAAAAATTGCTGCTAACAGGAAATCAGAGTATATGTAAAAAGCCAGGAAAGGTTAGTGGTGACCAGTGATGATCCCTTGTGGCTGATGGACAGAGATAATTGGAGAAGAAGAAAACTTGCACTTATCAGAGCCCGACAGCCTCCAGGAAGGAAAGGTCCTCGGCCAGCACCAGATCCAACACTTGACTGGTGTGTGGTTAGACACAGCCCGATGATCACAGCATTGGATGCAGTCAGAATTTAATACCCTGGCAGCTGTGGAAACAGTAAGACGATCCACCTCACGACTATGGGATTGAGTAACATTCACAGGCTTCGCTGGAGGTTCAGAAAAGCACAACAGTGCCTGCACCCCAGAGCTTCTTATAATTCTCTAGAAGTTTGAAATTTTTCTTTTTCAAAAGGGACCTTGGCTCAAGGTCATTTCTCCTGACTGATGCTTCAGTGATTAATTTCATTTCCTCTGTTCAAGCAGCCTATGTATATTTCACAAAATTGCATCAACAAATTGGGTTAGTAGCCTATTAGGCTAAGAAAAATAAAATTGTCGCTTCCTCATGTCCTCTGTGTACTATCTACTGCAGCGTAAGTGTGTCTCCCTAGGTACGCCCTAGCTGTCTTTAAATGGCCAGATAAACTTAAAAAGAAAAATGATGAGCACACAGAAGAGCACTGCTAATCAAATTTTTCTTGAGTTTGAAATAATTAGAAATCGAGGAAATAGAAAATACTTCATTTTCTGGATGCATATATGATAATATAGGAATCCAGCATGCTAGATTTTGAATTATAGTTTTGCTAAATTCAGTGAGACATTGCATTTCTTTGGACATTGGTATGATTTTTTTAATTACTGAATGAATGTGACCATTTGCTATAGTGATATTTCCATATGTTCTTTTCTGTGACAGATTCTTAAATATTTTTCTAGCTAAGAATAAACATCATTGTTCTGTTCAAAAATCTAAGAAATATGAAAAATCTGTCAGAGAAATAGTTCTCAAAAGAGCAGAGTAAACACTCTTTATGCCAGAGAAGAAAATAAACCAAAAAAGAAAAGTTATCATAGACGAGGTGGGAAGCAAACAGAAAAGGACAGGAGCAGGAAGAATGTGGGGGGTGCGGCTGCCTGGGCATATGTGTCTGTGCATTTTATTGCTGTTTCTGGTACCCCCTTTTCCTCAGGAGGGAGGAAACAGGGGAGCGGGTGAGAAGTGCAGGTGAAGAATTTTTCTGAGAAGCAAATGAAGAAAAACAGTTATACGTAAATTGGTGGGGAACTATTTATTAAAAGAAAAAACAAACAATAGTTAAAAATAAAACCAAATAAAATCTGGAGGCCTCCATTTCAAAAATGTTTTGTGTTCCCATCAGTAAGAATAGTGGTAGATTTTTCTTTAAATTTTCAAATCAGTATTGTATTTTTATAGCAGAGAACTAACGTGGGAGTTAGGGTTGTTTCACAGACCATTGATATATCTATGACTAAAATGGGCATTTACTGTTTGTTCCCACTTGAGGTTACTTTTAGAGCTAATCTGGAACATTTTGGTCTTCTGCTGGAGATGAAAATCAGGGCTCTCCCAGGGACTCCTTTCACCAATAAAAGAGATATTAAGCAAATGGAAACATATACAAATTGCTAGTCATTTATATCAATTTAAATTTTTAAAAAAACATTTTTATGGTGGTGGGTTTTACTTGTTTGCTGGTTATATTAATTAGCTTGTGTGTTCTCATACTTGGACATTGTTTACACATGTATTGTCTATGCAATTGTCAGCAATTTTCTTCTCTAAAAGGAGATGATTGGTAGATAATGGATAAATAGACAATAGACAGATCAAACTTAGTTCTATGGGCCACACATGGCCTCTGTCACTGCCCCTTCTCATCCCCTTTCTCCTTTGTCCTCTCCTCTTCCTCCTCCTGCTCCTTTTTCTACTACTACCATCCTTCAAAAATGCTGAAATCATTCTTACCTCCTTTTTTGTATAAATACAGGCCATGAACCAGATTTGGGCAGTGGGACATAGTTTGCCAAATCTTGCCTTATAGTTCTATAGACTGTGTTAGGAAGTATCTTCCCCATGGCCACTGATGAGGATGAACATAAAGTGCTGTAAGATCTTTGTATTTAAAACCGTAAGTTCCTGATTATGCCTCAAATGCCCAAAGTCTTTCTCCCATACATTAAATAGTGCAGCACTGAGGAACTGCTTACTTAAGAACATTAGAAGGATACTAGTCACAGAACCATGGACTATTATTACTAGAAATCACTTTAAAGATTAATCCATTTAACACTGATTTGTTTTAGAAGTTGTCTTATTTTTCGGATGAGGAAACATACTCTGAGAAAAAAAATTGTGACTATATGTTGACTTCTATAATTCCCTCCTAAGATAACAGGTAGACTTTAGAGCACCAATTTTAAATCAATGCCAATTATCTTAGTTTAAGATTGTTAAAGTGCTTGTATCTCACTAAAATACTGACTCTGGAGAGATAATTAGTAATAAGGTTAAAAGATAGATGATGGTGTGCAAAGTAGCATCAAATTATATGTTCACGTAATACGAATTATAACTAATATTTTAACTTTAAATTTATTATTTTCCAAGGAACATTCTGTAAAGGGTCTTTTCCTCTAATTCTAACTCCAGAAATGTCCTTAACCAGCAAACTGAGTGTTCATTTTTCAAGACACTTAAGGGTTCTGTCACAGACATCTTCCTTTTCTTTTTTTGCTGCTTCACCAATTTCTTGAATAATCTCAACGCCTGTAATTTATATATCTGGCCTCCCAAGTCTCTATTTTTACAACCCTTAATTTTGATTTTTTATTTCTATTATAATTGTCTGTTAGACATCTTTTTCTGGGGCTACCACATGTTCCATAAATGTTGCATGTTCAAAATATAACCAATTCTTTCTTACTTCCCCCCTCAGTCTGTAGTACAGTATCAGTTCTAGCCAGTTCCGCAAGCCTGAATACTGGGCATCCTGCATAACTTGTCTAACCCCCACTTTATCCCATGTCATACCACTTATTGAATTTTGTTGATTCTATCTCTTTTGTATCTTTTATATCCATCTCGTTTCCATTTCTGTCACTAAGTACAGGACCTCATTATCCTGGCTTATACTGGTTCAGTAATCTCCTTGCCAGCAGCCTTGACCCTCTCTAATCCATATCTGACACCGCAGCTATAGTAATCTTTTAAAATGCAAATTTAATCATCTTACTTCTTTGTTTAAATCCTTCAAATGGCTTCCCATTTTCTATAGGTTAAAATCAAATGTTTTTGTGTGGCAGACAAGTCCCTTTCATGTTCTCATACCCAAACTCATCTCTTCCTTTTGTACTCTCTATAGGATCCCTACTGAATTTGCAGTTTCCACACAGCCCAACTGTAATTTCTCATGTTCTGTTTCTCTACTTATAAAGTCCTTTACCTCATCATCCACATCTCAAATTCCCACTCACCTTATTATGCATAAGTGGAATAGTGTTTGTATTCATCAAGGTTCTCCAAGTAAACAGGGTTCTTTCTCTCAAAATGATAGAGAGAGGAAGGGAGAGAGAGAGAGAAAGGTAGAGAGAGTGAGAGGATAGATTTATTAAAAAGGACAGACTCATACAATTATGAAGCTATAAGTTCAAAATTTGCAGGATGGGCTGGTGATAAGGGAGATCCAGGGAGAGCCAATGTTCCAATCCAAAGACCATCAAGTAGGAAGAATTAGTGGTGCAGATGCAGTCCAAAGATAGTCAGCTGGAGCATTCTCTCTTAGTTGAGGAAAGGTCAGTCTTTTTGTTTTACTAAGGCCTTCATCTGATGGGATGAGGTCCATCCACATTATGGAGGACCATCTGCTTTACTCATATCCACCAATTTAAATGTTAACTTTGTCTAAAAACAACCTCACAGAAATATCCAAAATAATGTTGGACCAACTATCTGGGAACCACAAAGTCCAGACAAACTGACACATAAAATTAACCATCACACTACAATGTAATTCTTCACTCCTCCAGAGAGTCAGTTGATTATCTTCTCATTATGCTGCAAACATATCTACTACATGCCTCTATTTTTATCTATATATGTCTTCACAATTATTTGAGTCAATCTCTCATACCAGATATAAGATTCATGAGAAAAGAAATCATGATTAATATATATATGACAAATTTATATTCATTAACAAATAAATGAGTGAATGGATAAAGCACAAGAAATATTTAAAAAACAGGTGCAAAATTTTATATAAATAATTATTTTAATGAAACTAGATTGCACTGGCTAATAACAGTTAACAAAAATAATAGTAAGACAAGCAAATGTAGAGCTCTCTGTCATTTTCAAAAAATCTTTTATTTCATTTGAATCTCACATTAATTATGGATACAAGTGGTTGTTATTTTTCTCATCTAATGAATGAGGCTTAGAGAAGATACAGATTTGACCAATGTTGCAGAGTTAGCAACTGTCACTGCCAGGACTTCTGGACTCTATCTATTTAGCACTTTTTCTCCCAACAGTCAGATTTTAATAAAAGCCTATCCTAGTCCCTTATTTTGTGATTTTTTAAGCTAAGTGTCTTTTACTAAGTTATTAATTTTTAGACTCTTACTGTACACTGTGAACCGATATGCTGTTACTTGGAGCAATATGTTGGAACATGCTACTGCTTGACTCATTTCCAATTTTCAATATCTGTAAAAAATGGAAGTAGTTCAAATAGCTGCAAATTAAAGCACAGTTTAAAACCACTGTATCATATCAAACCTATTTGTGCTTTGGTTTATAAGTGCATGCTGCCTGTGCATGGATAATCCATCACAGTTTAAAATTAGAAAAAGACTTACAGCAGGTCACTGATTTTTCTGACAACACGACCTTCTAAATACTTCTTAAACTAAATAGATGTGTTTCCCTCTGAATGTTTTCAAATCAAGATTCTTTCAGTGGAGGCTCATTTCTGTACTCTGGAAAGCCCATTTGACTCTATGATTTAATTAAACTGGTATTTGCATTTATAAAGCAGAAGTAACCAAGGGCAAGGGCATCTACTTATATATGTGCCCTAGTTCTATAATGGAGATGTGCACATCTGTCAAGGTTGTTGAAACTGAATCCACATGTCCTCTAATGTTGGCTGGTATTCTGGACACTGCTTTAGCTTGCCTAAAGAGCAGTGTTAGATTTCACAGATCCTCAAGGGATAAAAGGAATCTGTACTGAAATGTGGTAGTATTGAATTTGGCCAGTATTTCTCATCTTCCTTTTTAAAATTCATTTTTATTATGTTTACTTTTGATAAAAATTTTGGGAATAACTATAAATGTAACTGTTCACACATAACCACCCAATATCAAATAACCAGCTAATGTCAAATACCCAGCTATTTAGAAACATGAGGATGACTAACAGAAGATTTGCTCTTCACAAAGGTATTTATAATTGTGTAAATACAGCCTTTTCTCTAGGCTCAATGTCCATGTATCTACAAAATCAAGTTTCTTCTCTTTATTTATGTGACTAGCAACCCCAAAAATATTCTTCTAAGCATGCATTATTTTATACAACCTCTTCCCAAAATTTGTATCTCCCCATCCCTGATACTCACAAATTTAAATTTTTATAAGATTATATTAAAGACATAGTGGGTGGTATTTTCATAAGGTTTCAAGGGCTTATTATAGGACGAAGGTAATTATCCTATTTTTTAGCCAGAATCACCATCTTGTTAACTATGAATGGCAGAAAGGAAGGATACTTCTTTGGGGTAAAAGATAGGTGACCTGCCTCTGGTGGGGAAGGATTTAAAACTGTGTGACTGAAGGAAGGAAACTTTAGGCTTTTTACTGGGAGCTGTTCCAGGAAGTTATGTGCAGCTGAGAGGGGGAATATATTAGTGGATTTCTCCATACAGGGGGGTAGTATAAAGATGAGAGATTGGAAATTGAAATGAGGGTGGGGTGGGGAGCCTGCCACAGATGTTGGGAATTGCAGACTTCTTTTTGGCTAATGAGAGAGATAGAAGAAGCATCCGGCAGCAGGGAGGGTCTACATTTCAGTATAGAGAAGAATAGAAGATGAAAGGACACAGTCCATGAAATACATGCACTTTAGTAAAGCATTTGATATAGTGTCTGGTGAAATTGTACTTTAAAGTACTTCTACTAGGTATAACTCTCAAAACAGATGAGAAACACATGTGAAACTACACCACACATAAAGGAAATGGCATCATAGCTAGACATGGTAGGCACATAGGTGCTTGGGGGGACTCTGAGAGTTATCTGTGGAATCTGGAAGGGTCTGCCTGGCTCATCACCTTCGCCAGTGACTTGAAACAGGGACTATGGGAGATTTTTACATAATTCGTGGATGATGCTGAATGGGGAGGCAATGTGTGCACACATAACTCCTACAACAGGACCTAAAGAACTAAGGAATGTGTACGTCAAGAGTCCAGAAGGTCATGAGAAGCAGAACTTGTGCTCTTTCTATATTCTGAGCAGCAACTGGGTCACCTTTGGAATCTGGCAGTCATTCGTGTGGCACAAAGTGTCAAAGTCCATCCTGAATGAAAGACTTATTTTTGTTAATTTATCTTGACAAGATAGTAAGAGCTAATAACATCAACTGGAAACTGCTATTTCCTTAATATGAAAAATTAAATAAAAAATAAATATAGCTAATATGAAAATAAATGTCACAGAAATGTGAATTTTATATAAATTACAATGGAAATTCATCATTACACTACAGAATATAAAACTTGTTATATTTCTAAACAATTAGTGTGAAAATTATATTTCTATACTTAGTAACTAGAATATTTTGGTTAATAAAAAATAAAAGATGCATTCAAATGAACATAATTATGTCTTGTTACAGCAATAATAATTTGAATTGTAAAGATAATTGTAACCTTAAATTATCAAAGAGTATTTTTCTTACAAAGAATAAATGGTATATGCTAATGGATGAGATAGGGTTTTGATAAGATATTTCGATAGTTTTGCAAAGCTGGGACAAAGGCCATATGGTAAAATCAATGTATATCTCAGCTTTTAAATCTTGTTATGTTTAAAAGTGATTTTAAAAATCATCTGTCTTATAAAAAGACACAGGTTCTCTTTAATGGAAAGCAGTGTGCATTTGAGCACAATTGGTGGCTTTAGTCTGATTGCTAATAAGAAAAAAAAACTTTATATAAACATAAGGACAATAATTGATGAAAGAAGTAAATCTAACACAAATTCTGTTCTTTTTGGCCCTGGAAAAGAAAAGATGCAGAAGTTATCAAGCTGCATGGAAAATGTTAGAAAGGCAGAATAAGGCTTTATCTCTAATTTACAGAAAGCTGTCATGGATGAGACTCGCACTCAACCGAAAGAGCAAAGCAATTGATGGATATTGGCCTAAAGCCCTGGAGCAGTGTATGCATTTTGAAAACATTTTAACTTTAATTCAAAATATTCAAGATGGTTGAAAGAACCGTCTCCTCCAAACAGAGTGTAAAGTGCTATTAGGAGAATTAGTCATTAATGACAATTAAGGATCAGAGTCAAAATGCAATAAAGTTGTATACAGATATTATATTCAGTATATAAAAAGACAAATCTTTTCCAATATTAAGAACTATATTTTCATAGTAATACATACCTTTTAAAGCAAATAATTGCTATGCCCCCTACATTTAATAAATCGTTCTTTATTAGTTAACTATACCTTTAGGAAAGCCTGGTGTCCCAAACATTTGGGTATATACAGTGAACCACTGGTCTCAACATACTCAAAGTTAGTGTTTTTAGTATTGAACTTACCATGTTAAACCAATACAGCGGAATAAATAGAACCTGCCTAGACACAGTGTGTTTAAATTTTTACCATGGAGGAGAATTTTGTGATTTAAATTAGAGGAATAGACTTTAAATAAAACAAATAATCTTTTATCTTTTAAAAATCCTTTTATTGTATTTATCTCTTTTATTTCTTTTTTACTATTAACATTACTATATTATTATTACTTATTGTTTACTTTATTCTATCCTTGTATTGTTGTTTTATTGCTTCTATCTCTGGATGGAGAGTAAGCAAAGTGAACAGGTGAACTTTTGAAGTTCTCTGATAGAGTGATCTGAGCCCAGCCTGAGTGCCAGAGCTCCCTCTCACCAGAGTTTGCACCTGCCTGGATTCTTTCATCCCACCTTTTGGGCTGCCACTCTCCAGGAAACTTCCCTGGGTCAGGATAATCACACACCCAAAGCCATTCCCTACTGCCTTCTCCTGGTAATGATAAGGTCACAACATTTCATTTGTTTCATTTGTTTTTCATTTCCAACTTAATATTTAATAATTCATGTAGGGGTTCAGGATTTTGAGAGTATGTGATAGGAGGAGGAGAGCTCTCGACACAGGAAGAGACAGGATCTTTCTCATGGCTGTTGCATAGTCTAATGACTTTCCTTGAGCCAGTCAGGAAGTCAGTTGTCCCCTGCATGGACACTGGGAAGCTGAAGTTCTCTATAATACTCCTCTGCCCTACTACCATCTGTATGAATTTTTTTCTAACATCTCTATATCCCGAGTCTGCAACATTCCCTATCCCTTTTACAAATGCTCAAGTAATTACATTTTAAAAAGAAAATTTTAAATACATTTTAAATGTTTTGATTATCAATTCAAATTTACCATGGGACATTACCCTTACAAAATTATAATCATATCATTATAATATATATGGATAAAATAAAAAATTATATAATGTAATCATTACTATATAAAGATAATGTTATTGATGATAAATCAAGGTCATTACCAATGAGACATTAACTGGAAAATGAGAGTACCTGGAATGTGCTAAGCAAAATGAATAAATAATATAGTCTACTCGGATTCTCTGAATCATATAGCGTAATCCACATTTTAGTTGTCTTTGGGACAATGCATTATCAGAAAGTGAATGTGTTTAATATTAGATTGCATCAATTAGTAAATGATCATATTGCTGACACCATAAAATTTAAGCCTAGAATGTTAATCTGGGAAATAAATTGAATTTTATGTTACCAATTCCTTCTTGAAGAAATCTATATATTGAATAATAACTTAATGTGATTATTTTCTATTTGTACAAGACATTTGAATCACAATTGTTAATTGCTTTGGCAATAATCTTTATGATTCTCACAATGTCAAATTGTTTTGGATACATGCTTATTGTAAGACAAAAGAATTTAGTAGAATGAAAAAAACAAAATTGTCTGGAATTTGAGATTTATCGATTTACCCATTAATTCAATAAATATTTACTTACATCTACTACATACTCAATGGCTGTGAAAAGTGTTAAAAATTCAAACACTGACACAGAATCCTTACAGATAATAGTCTAGTCAGATATGGTGTCTTTTAGCCATGCTCCCTCACTGGGCATTACATGAAAAGGCTGTGTTCCTTGGCCTATTATGGCCATGATTGGGTCCCATTGTTTCTCTTTGTGTTTCACTACCACCTCCTCCTTCTTGAAATAGTAAGGTCTCTAGACTCATACCTTATTATTCTAACATCTTGCCTTTGTTTATCTTAAGTTTGGGCATGAAAGACAACCACTTTTTAACTAACTATGGATCTTCCTGGACAATGGTTCAAGTTCTCCTTTTAGAGGTACTGTTTCATGCTTCAGACATCCTGGATAAACTTTTTTTTTTTTTTTAATTTACCAGATGCCAGCCCTGAGAATGCCCTTCCAAACAGTACACTTCTCTAAAACACTCATTCTTCAGATGCTTGAGCAAGATATAGAAGTCAAATAAAGAGAAACAGATGTATAAACAGGAAGTGAAACCATGCAATGTGGGATATTATTCAGTAGAAGTCTGTAAAGTGTATTTATGGCATAGAGAGAAAAAATATATCAAATATTTTAATAAACATATAAACTAAGAGGGTTTTGCCATACTTTTAAAAACTGTTTTCTGTGTACTCTACCATGGTCTTATTAATTCATTTACTAAGGAAATATTTATTTACCTACTATTACTCTGGGTATGCAACAGTGAAGAAGGCCCTGCTCTCATGGAGTTTTCAGTTTAGCAATGAAAATAACGTTTGATCAGGAATCAAAAAGAAGCCATGTGTCATATAGAAGAAGGGCTGGATACGTGGGACATGATAGATACCGTTTACCTTACCAGATCTCCAGGAAGAAGTATAGAATGAATAGTGACTTGACATAACAATATGCCAACTTTTGAGAACTATAATCCATTATTATAAGCCTGCCTACAATTTGCTAGAGAGAAAATGATCAATATGATCCACATATTAATTCTCTTTTAGGACAGGCACTATATTATTGAAAACTAAATATATTTACTGTTTGATTGCATTGATTAATGTGTAATAACACATTTCTCTTGCTGATTATCTTCTATTGCTATAAGTGCTTATGGCAACAAAAATCAAATGAACCAAAAAGTCAATGGACAAGAGAGCATTCAGCTCTTTTCATAATGTGTTCCCCAAAGCACTGAAGTGGTAAATAATTTGAAATTATACCACAAGAAATCTATAGATATTTCTTAGTTTCATATAAATACACGTAGGAATAAGTAGGTTCATAATTTATTCAGGTTCCTAAGATGCTATGGGGATAATGTATTTTTGCAGCAAAATACTAAATTGTTCAAATTTTACCTTTTGCATTAAACCAGCACTCCACCTATAAATTTGGGTAAATCTATCTTCTTTTATTTTAAATCATTTACTGTGTCACATGTTCTGTCTGCATCAGAGTTTTTTTCTTGGGTACATATTAATCTGTTTCATTGGAGGATCCCATGTTCTGAGTGCTTATTTATTCCCCCCCTTAAACTTCCCACAGGAATCCTAGCACAGCGTCTGTTCTGTATTCAGTACTGAATATGTTTGGTGGTTTAAATGGGATGTAATGAGTTTAAGAGAAATGTCTATCAACAGTTTTGAAAGAATAAGTCTCAGAAAACATGCCTGAATACTGAGCAGAAGGTCCACGGTTACATAAACATTCTAACCATGATTATAATTATTTTTCTATAGAACATGGGAACATAAAAAATCAAAATCTCTAAATTATTTATTTCAGCTGCTTTCCCCTACTAATCTCTTTATTAGAAGTGGTAACTATAATAATTGTCTGATTTGAAATTTCTTTCCTCCAACTAATTTATGTTATGAAGGGAATAACCTCAGTGGAATGATTAAATACTTAAGAAACAAAAGACTTAGCAAGACCACAAATGATGAGCTCTGAAGTATCAAGGTTCTTTTTCTCATTGCAGCCCAATTATAATATATGAGGATGTTGCTATGTCTAAAAGTGGAGATTCATAACCCAAAGATCTCAATACCAAATAAGCACAGAAAACATACACACAGTCCACAAACAAGGCATTTATGAAAACAGGTCTCTAGCTTACGTAAAACATTTTAGTAACTAGCATTAGTCTATAGGCAGTAGCTTTCCTAGAAGGAACAAGAATTCAAAAAATACCCCAAACAAAAAAGGGACACTAAATGTGATGGAGAGGTCATTGAGCAGAGATCAAAGGAAGTCTGCAGCTGTTCCATCCTGGTCGTCCTGGGGTGCTCTTTGATGTCTACATAACTGTTTGGGCTAAAATCAGAGCCCTGTTGAGGAAGAACCACTCCCATTTCTCCCACCTACTTTTACCAGTCCTACCTAGAAGTTAAGAATTGGATAAACACCATAATATTGGCTGTCTAAACATAATAGGAACATTCTTCCTTTAGAGGAGACATATAGTAAATGATTAAATAGAAAGTGTACATGAGTTAAAGGGTTTTTCCTGAAATAGCTATATGGATAAATAATTCACATATCATATAATTCACCCATTTAAAGTATACAATTTAATGATTCTAGTATATGCATGGATATATGCAACCATCATCACAGTCAATTTTAAATTATTTTCATCACCACAAGGAGAAATCCTGTACCCTTTAGTTATTGCTGCCCTATTTCTCATCTTCTCCCCAGCCCTAATCTATTTTCTGTCTCTATAGATTTATCTATTTTGGACATTTCATATAAATGGAAGCATATAATATGTGTTATTCTATGTCCGGCTTCCTAGCATAATGTTGGTTTTTCTAAGTTAATTTTTTTAATCTCTTCATGCTAGTGAGGTTCTCACTGTTTCACAAGTAAGAACCTCAGACTTTCAGTGATGGATCTGGTCATTCTTTCAAGTTGCATGTGTAGTATCTTGTTACCATAAAAAGAATCTAATCTTAATTTACATATCTTTAGATGTGTTCCTAGACGTTATGAGGTGAATGTTGAAGCAAATAAATTAAATATATTAACCACCATCAATGATACACATTATCATGTCATGTTTTGTGTCACTAAGGTTTTTTTATTTTGTTAAGCCCACCTATTATTTCATCTAGACATACATCTTTTGGTTATGGTCCCTGAAATATAAAAGGTTTATTTGTGAGAGTAAAAAAGTACCTGCATGTGTTCAGGGATATAAACATAAATTAGAAGTCCTCTATTCTTACACACCATTTGAGTGCACAATTCCTAAATCTTTCACTATGGCAACAGTGCCTGCTGTTTCACTCAGGCCAAAATGACACAAATCTGGTATCCATTGGCATATGTTCATAGCCAAGATAAAATTGAAAGTAATTATTGAATAACTAAACAAACCCCTCTTTCACATTTCCTTTAACTATTTGGCTAATAGGTTTTCTGTCTGAAACATCCCAATAAATTACAGCACTTCACCCTTCAGTCTGACTATGGAGACTTGCCAATTCAATGACATTAGTCTGTCCTCCGTGCGTGCAAATATCTCCATAGCAAGGAATGTGCTTTCTGAAGAATGATTATTCCAGGTACCTGACTTAGAGCATATATAAAGTAATCCGAACAGCCGCATTGCAAGGTTGTTTGGATTAAAAGCCAGAGAGACTTAGCATCAAGCAGCTGACCTGTTTCTTCAACTGAGAAATTTCACTTCATCTCTGTGACATGAACAGAAAATAGTACACAGAAAGTATCTCATTAATGGGAGCAATGAAGACCTACGATATAGATCACATAGGAAAAGGCTGATCCACATGACCAAGTTTGTAGTTTATTCTGATACTCACTATATATGCATATATATATGGTACTAGCAAAGTCTGGCTGACAAGATAGATAATACACTAATAGAAGACAAAAACAGTACTAGTTTTTTGATTGAAGACTCTGAAGAGAAAAAAATAAATATTTTGCTTACGGTTATTTTTCATCTTTATTCCAATTTAAGAGTACTTCATCTGTTAATTTATGAATTATAAATATCCATTTTGTAACATAATTTGTGGAAAGACTCCTGTTTCTGGAATAAAAAAGTTTGAAGTTTCATTTCATCTGGGATTTTGTCTTATTTTGTTTCATCAGTAAAAAAAGCAATAAACTGTAAATTTAAACATTTCGGGTTTCTTAAAAGCTTTCGATGCACTCTATTTCCTTTCAAGGTCTTATTTTGAGAAGTTATTTTAGGTATAGGAAAATAATAACAATTGTGGTAATTACAAAATGGAAAAGAAAAGAGACTAGATTAATATATCATATATACAAAGTATCAAGCCTAGTTTATGCAAGTAAGGTTCTTACGAAATATTTCTGCAAAGCCAATCACACCATGCAAAAGTACCTATCAGGTAGCCAGCAGAGGGGATTTAGGGATCAAGGGCATATTTCATTACTGTGAGATCCACCATAAGCAATGTGTGTCACTTTTGCACTTGGTTTCAAGGGGATCCTTGGCACAGAGTTAACCCTGGAGATGGTATTGTGGTGGCCACATCATAAACACTGCGGCCCATGGGTTCAGTAACTCAACTGGGAACTAACTGGGTGACCGTGTCCATTGTGTTCTCTTTTCCTGTCCACTTAATCTGTCCCTGTAGGGATGGAGGAGGAGGACATTGAGGGTGAGTTCATGGGAAAAGTTCAGAGAGGCCTAAAGAGCAAAGAGGCAAAGCAGCATTGCAGTTCAGGGATGAAAACTTCCCAGCTGTCAGTTTGGACACCAAACACTAATTTTAAAGCAAAGAGATAAGCCTTAGCAAGTCATGTACTATCCCTAAGTGAATTTGTTAAAAAGTTCTAGCCCCATTTGTGCAAAAAAGAGGCAAAATTTATGTTCATTATTTACTTCTAATAAGGAGAAAAATTAGCAAAAATGATGTGCTATGGCTACTCTTCCACTGTCATGTGGTTATTTTGATCCTCTCACCCTTAGGCATGAGTTTCTCCACATGTAATACGAATATTAGTTCCTACATGCTATTTGTTTTTAAAATTATGTAGTATAATACTGGTTTAACCTTAGTTTCTTTCTTTTTTTTTTCTTTTTTTCTTTTTTCTTTTTTTTTCTTTTTTTCTTTTTTTTTTCTTTTTTTCTTTTTTTTTTTTTTTGACAGAGTCTGTCTCTGTTGTCCAGCTAGAATGCAGCAGCATCAGCACACAACAACCTCAAACTCTTGGGCTCAAGCGATCCTCCTGCCTCAGCCTCCTGAGTAGCTGGAACTACAGGCATTCATGACGCCCGGCTAATTTTTTCTATTTTTAGTAGAGACATGGTTTGGCTCTTGCTCAGTCTGGTCTCAAACTCCTGAGCTGAAGTGATCCTCCTATTTTGTCCTCCCAAAGTGCTATGATTACAGACATGAGCCACCACAAGCGGCTGCCTTAGTTTCTAATTCTGTTCAAAGGCAACATTTGTTTGTTTGTTTGTTTGTTTCAATGAATGCTGTCTTTAAAATGTTCAAGGCATACAGAAAAATTTCTCCAGTTGTGTGGAAACTAAACTTGAATGTCTTCATA
>CAUYSK010048284.1:0-16904 GCA_963575035.1 Avahi laniger
TGCAATGTGCACCACCCAAATGATGGACATATTTGAAACTCGGACTTAGGGAGGGAGGTGGGGGCAAGGGCAACATATGTAACAGAAACATCTGTACCCCCATAATATGCTGAAATAAATTAAAAAAATTAAAAAAATAAAAAAATAAAAAAATAAAGGCCACGCCCCAGCAATTTTACTTTCTATCCTTTAACATATTGCTGCCTACATGCATCATGTATCAATATAATCAGCATACAAACATGTTTTAACTTCTTCCCTTGAAAAAGGCCACCTCCAACACTAGCTTATTTCTCCTTTCCTTGTTCGTTTCTTCTTGAAAAATCAAGCATTTCTTTCTGTCACTCCAGAGAAATTGACCTCAATTTTGCTAAGTCCAATGGTCAATTTTCAGTCATATTTGACTTGATTTAGCAGCATTTGAAATAGTAGTTCAATCTCTCATTGTTGAGACCTTTTTTTTTTCTTAATTTTGAAACATTATGAGAGTACAAATGTTTTGGTTACATGAACTGCTTTTGCACAGTTTGAGTCAAAGTTATAAATGTGTCCATCACCCAGATAGTGTGCACTGTACACATTATATGTGAATTTACACATCCCCCATCTCCCCTCCCACCTACTTGAGTTCTATTGAATTTTACTACTATATGTACACATCAGTATTAATCTATTAGCTCCAACTTAGTGGTGAGTAAATGTGGTATTTGTTTTTCCATTCTTGTGATATTTCACTTAAAAGAGTGGTCTCCAGTTCCATACAGGTTGTTACAAAAGGTATTAGTTCACCATATTTTTATGGCTGAGTAATACTCCAACTATACATATAATACATTTTATTAATCCATTCATGTATTGATGGGCACCTGGGTTATTTCCACATCTTTGCAAGTGTAAATTGTGCTGTTATAAACATTGGAGCGCAGGTGTGTTTTTTATAAAATGTCTTTTTTTCCTTTGGGTAGTAGATACCCAGTAGTGCAATTGCTGGATCAAATGATAGGTCTACTTTTATTTCTTTGTGGTATCTCTCTACTACTTTTCACAGAGGTTGTATTAGTTTTCAGTCCCACCACGGTGTATAAGTGTTTCTTTCTCTCTGCACCCACATCAGCATCTATTGTTTTCAGTCTTTTTGATAAAAAAGCCATTCTCAGTGGAGTCAAATGATATCTCACTGTGGTTTTGATTTGTATTTCCCTGATGATTAGAGACACTAAACATTTTTTCATACATTTATTGGCCATTAGTCTGTTTTCTGGCATATAGTTAACCAAGGAAGTAAAAGAACTCAACAAGGAGAACTATGAAACACTGAGGAAGGAAATCACAGAGGATGTAAACAAATGAAAAATATATCATGCCTCATGGGTTGGCAGAATCAACATTGTTAAAATGTCTATACTACTGAAAATGATTTACAGATTCAATGTAATCCCCATTAAAATGCCAACATCGTTTTTTACACATCTCAAAAAAATAATGTTATGCTTTGTATCGAGCTAGAGAAGACACTGAATAGCCAAAGAATCCTTAAACAAAAAGAACAAATCAGGAGGCATCTCTTCACCAGACTTCAAGCTATACTACAAGGCTATAGTAACCAAAACAGCATGGTACTGGCTAAAGAACAGAGACTTAGACTGATGAATGAGAACAGAGAACCCAGATATAAAACCATCCTCATATTGTCATCTGATCTTTGACAACGCAGACAGAAACATACATTGAGGAAAAGAATATCTATTCAATAAATAGTGCTGGGAAAATTGAATAGCAACATGTAGAAAACAGGATCTGCACCTCTCACCACTCATAAAAATTAATTCATGATGGGTAATAGATTTAAATTAAGGCAAGAAATTATAAGAATTGTAGGAAAAGAGGTTGAAAAAACTCTTATAGATATAAACCTACTCAAAGTATTTATGAAGAAAACCACAAAGGCAATCACAGCAACAACAAAAATAAATAAATGGGACCTGATTAAATTAAATCACTTCTGCACAGCCAAGGAAACAATCAATAGAGTGAATAGACAACCTACAGAACAGGAGACAATATCTATATAGTATACATCCCATAAAGGCTTATTAACGAGAATCTACAAATAACTCAAGTGAATCGGCATGAAAATTTAAAAGAAATTAAAAAGTGGGCAAAAGACATGAACAGAAGCTTTTCAAAAGAAGCCCTTTTAATTTTTTTAGTGAGCACAATAGTACACTCTCCTGATTTTACTTCTAATTCACTGGGTGCTTTTTTCTCTCATTTGTTAATGAAATAAAGCATACTGAATATAAGTTTTACTATATTTTACCAAGATTTGAGTTGGCCTGGATTTGAGTGTATCTAATTGAACATTATATATAAGTAAACTATGAGATAATTAGAAATACATCAGAAAAGAAAGGAATATGCTTTTCTCCAGAGGTATCTCTCAAACATGTTATACATTTATTAAAGAGAGTAAGTATAAAATTTAAAGAAAATAACAAATAGGTTTGAAGGCCATGTGAAAGACTATGAGATCATATGCACACTTAAGTGTCAATATTATAAGTATTTTATATTAAATATATGCAACAATAGTATAAAAGTAATATGGGCATTATATATTGATAAATAAAACCTCACTTTGCATTAAATTTTGCTGCACATACATTAATCCTGCTTATTTGCCTTCAATTTAACTAAATTTTCCCTGATGCCTTTCACATGAGTTTCCAAGTCAAGTCTGTCCATACTAAATCTCTATTACTAAGTATTTTTAAATTAAACTGATGAGCTTTATCTCTACTAATATCAAACTTTCTTTCTATTTTAATCTATTAAAAACTTTAAATATAAATATACTAGTTTAGATAATAACTCCTTCACATATTTGAAAATCTTAGCTTTTATGTTATCATCGACAATAGTTGTAAAACAATTTAAAATGACTCCATCTAAGAAAGTCCGCTAGTGAATATCACAAGCAAAGTTTGTATAGGCCAAAGCTTTGACTTGATCTGTTTTGAGATTGAAATCTCGTTAATTGTACAAAGTAGCTGACTGAACAATTTTCTAGCTTGGAGTTTTCCTTTCTATATGCAAGCTACTTTATAATCATTAATCCTGTTTAAAATGAAATAAAAAATATTATGGAATAACTCATTCTTTAATGAACAAGTGATGGCTTATTTATAATTTTTTTCTTTTTTTTCCTTTTCTTTCTTTCTTTTTTTTTTTTTTTTAGAAAGAGTCTCACACAGTTGCCCGGGCTAGAGTGTCGTGACGTCAGCCTAGCTCACAGCAACCTCAAATTCCAGGCGATCCTCCTGCCTCAGCCTCCCAAGTAGCTGGGACTACAGGCATGTGCCACCATGCCTGGCTAATTTGTTTCTATATATTTTTAGTTGTCCAGCTAATTTCTTTCTATTTTGAGTAGAGATGGAGTCTCATTCTTGCTCAGGCTGGTCTCAAACTCCTGAGCTCAAACAATCTTCCTGCCTTGGCCTCCCAGAGTGCTAGGATTACAGGTGTGAGTCACTGTGCCTTGCCTAATTTTTTCTTTTCTAAGTATTCGTACTTTTCTACATTCGTTCAGTTACTTATTTACTGAATGATATATATCTACTACCTACTATATTTGACACTCTGCTCTAAGTACAGATGATGTATCTACTAGCATCATGTATTTTATCTTTCTTTTTCTTTTGTGAGATGTGGTCTCCCTATGTTGCCCAGGCTGGTTTGGAACTTCTGGGCTCAATGGATCCTACCACCTCAGCCTCCTGAGTAGATGGGACTATGGGTGCACACCATAGCAATTGGCTCATGTACTTTATTTTCTTAAGTGCAGGTGCAGATAAAAATAGTTTGACCTTAATAAACACATCTTCAATTGTCTTCATAAGGAATCTTGATAATCATTTGGACAAGTTTGTGTGCAGGCTTTTTGTTCTGGCTCCATATTTCTTACCATAAAGTAAAATCTTCTATGTTGTGTATTACTCATAACTCTTCATTATCTAGATACATTTCATATTTCCTCAACCAGAAAAGCAATGGGTTTTTATCATAAAAATAAAATATATCATAGTAAGTACATAAGTCTTTAAAGAAAAAAAATATACATATATTGTAATTTCCACTATTATTTTTCATATCACATAGTAAAATATATGTTAGCAATAACTGATGACAGAATAGATATGAAGATATTGGAATAGAGCATCAGAATCCATTTCTCGCTCTCTTTCTCTCTCTCTCTTTCCCCCACTCTCTCTTTCATGTGGTATTGGAAACGTAAAACTTTGTATTGACAATAAAAATAATGTGTTCATGTTTTGACATTTGTTTTGTATTCATTTTAGGATAAGTTACTTGCCTATAACAAAGTGTGGCTGGTCTGGACTAATTTTATTATTATTGTTACTTTTACTGTTGTTATTGTTGCTGTTGGACAGCTTTGCTGTGACCATTAATGCTCACTTTATTCATTAGACTGATCCATTTCATATTATGCTTCATGTTAATCAACTAACAATAGAATTTTTGACAGATATATAACTCATTGCTTCAGTTGAATATATTCCGAAAGTGAATTCTGGAAACACTTGCATTCTTAAAGAGATTTCTCAGTGCAGTGAAGTTTAACTGCAATTGCTGGATGCCTCTAAATTCACTTGTAACCGACTGAGACCTAGAGAATAATCTTTAAAAGGTTTCTAGTAAAATTATTCCGAAACCCCACGAGTACAGTTACTAAAGAAATTGGATTATATTTCAGTCCTAAAGAAATAATTTTCCTTCATGAGTTTTGAAGCCACCTGGTACTATAGTTCAGTTTGTTTATTTGCCTTTATTTTTCTTTTAGGAAAAAAAATTCCATTCCTTCCTATTACAGTATAGCCACTGAATACATATTTAAACTATAATTATTCCCTCTTGTTAATTTTTGTAATGATAATTGCTTAATTTTGCTTCCTGTCCTTGGACAGACATACCCTCCACTGAAATGAATACATAGTATAGCATGAAAAAATGGAGATGAACATCTTAACTCATATTAAAGTGGTGAAGGAGCTGGAAGACAATCCTTATCTGGTAGGATGGAGCTCAGCAATGATAGCGCTGTCAGAAGCGCTGTCAGAAAAACAAGGCCCTGTCAGAAGGGCCAAGGTAACTGGGAGAGAATTATCTAGAATATGAGCTACAGGAAAACACAAAACTCAATTTTATAAGATGAATGATTATAAAAGAATAAAATTGGCTATTTTATGAGGAGAATGCTGTTGCTAAAGAATGAAAAGATCTATTGTCTAAATTTTTATAACAATCATAATTGGTGAGACTTTTTTGTTGTCATGAAATTAGAAGTAGCTGCTATTACTGGTAATAACAACTCCTGACCCTAATATGTCAAATAGATTTTCCAGGCATTGAAAATTATTGTTGTCATGGAGAACTGCAACTGTCCAAGAATTAAAAGAATTTTTTGTAGGTTTAAGAACAGTTCGAAGTGTTGCTTTTTAATAGATTACCATCTCCAAAGACAACTGCTTATGTGTGGATGATAAAGTTTTCTTAGCACTATAGCACTGTAAAAAATTTTATTATATAGTAAAAACTGAGTATTGATTATTGATTATTGATCTAGTTAATAATCTATACTTGGGTAATTGTTTTTTAATGATGCATTGTTTTCAGTGTTTTAACCTTGTATCAGTCAAATAAGGTAATTTCTCTATTATCATTAAAGCTTAAGCAAATATTAATTAGGTAGCATGTCAAATGAAATACCTTTCATTAATTAGATATAAATAGTATATTTTTTAAAAACTGAAATGATACTGGGGTTAAAAGGATAACATTTAGATAAGATAAAATTGTTAAATTACATATATTTATAAAACATTAAATTTAGAAGAACATTTTGTTAATGTTAATATTTATTTTTCCTTATTAAAACATACATTTCCTGTAACACAATCGAATGAAAATTCAAACAGAGGTTTGTTTAATTATAATCAAAGGTATAGATAAATTTGAAAGATGACAAATAGCAGTATCGAATAAAGACAGTTATCCATGTAAATTATTCCTAGTCCATCCATTCAATATAAATATATTGAGTGCCTACTGTGTGTCAGTGGTAGATATGACATTGAACAAATCTGACAAAATCTCTGTCTTCATGGATCTTACATAATTTCATCATTACCTATTAATTACAAGTTAATTAGTTACATATTACATTAAATAGTATGACTTCTTTATCATAAATCTATTTAGATTATCAGATCTATGAAAATTACTGTTAGAGTATTTCCCTCAACCCAAAATATTCTATACATAGATCATGGAACTGGTTACATAGGTATACATTCTTGTCAGAAAGCATCAAAGTGCTAGTTTACAGTCCCATCAGCAGTGTAAGAATGTTCTAATCTCTCCACATCCACTCCAGCATTTGTTGTTTTGGGACTTTTTGATAAAGGCCATTCTCATTGGAATTAGGGGATATCTCATGGTGGTTTTGATTTCCATTTCCCTAATGATTAGAGCTGTTGGGCACTTTTTTACATATTTGGTGGCCATTAGTCTTCTTTTGAAAACTTTCTGTACATGTCCTTTGCCCATTTATTGATGGGGCTGTTTGATTTGTTCTTGTTTGTTTTCTTAAGTTCTATATAGATTTTTTCTTATCAGCCCTTTATCAGATATGTAGAATGAAAATATTTTCTTCCATTTTGTAGGCTATTTGCTCTAGTGATAGTTTCCTTGGCTGTGCGAAGCTTTTTAACTTGATCAGGTCCCCTTTATTTATTTTTATTGCTGCTGTGATTGCTTTTGGGGTCTTCTTCATAAATTCTTTGCCTAGGCCGATGTCTGTAAGAGTTTTCCCAACATTTTCATCTAGAATTCTTAAGGTTTCATCCCTTAGGTTTAAGTCTGTAACCCATCTTGAGTTTATTTTTGTGAGAGGTGAGAGTTGGGGATCCAGTTTCAATCTTCTGCATGTGGTTATCCAATTTTCCCAGCACCATTTATTGAATAGAGATTCTTTTCCCCAATGTATATTTTTGTCTGTTTTGTCAAAGATTAGATGACAATATGAGGATGGTTTTATATCTCAGTTCTCGGTCCTGTTCCAAAGGTCTATGTCTCTGTTCTTGTGCCAGTATCACACTCTTTTGATTACTATAGCCTTATAGTAAAGCTTGAAGTCTGGTAGACTGATGCCTCTCAATTTGTTCTTTTTGCTTAAGAAAATTTTGGCTATATGAGGTCTTCTCTGGTTCCATATAGAGTGTAGAATTATTTTTTCTAGATCTGTAAAGAATGATGATGATATTTTGATAGAGATTGCATTAATTCTGTAGATCACTTTAGGTAGTATGGACATTTTAACAATACTGATTCTGACAATCCATAAACATAGTAGGTTTTTGCATCTGTTTACATCTTCTACAATTTCTTTTCTCAGTGTTTTGTAGTTCTGCCTATATATGCCTTTAACTTCCTTTGTTAAATATATTCCTAAATATTTAATTTTCTTTGATGCTATTGTGAAAGTCTGTGTCTTTGATTTGATTTTCAGCTTGACTGTTACTGGTGTATATGAATGCTACTGATATGTGTGCATTAATTTTGTATCCTGAGACTTTACTGAATTCATTTATTAATTCCAGTAGTCTCTTGGTTGAATAATTTGAAGATATCTCAAAGAGCCTACAAGTAGAATTACCATTTGATCCAGCAATCCCACTACTAGGCATCTACCCAAAGGAAAAAAAGACATTCTATAATAAAGACATCTGCATTTGAATGTTTATGGCAGCACAATTCACAATTGCAAAGATGAGGAAACAATCCACATGCCCATCTATACATGAGTGGATTAATAAAATGTGGTATAAGTGTACCGTGGAATACTACTCAACTATAAAAAATGATAGTGAACGAGCACCTCTTATATTATCCTGGATATAGCTTGAGCCCATCCTTCCAAGTGAGGTATCACAAGAATGGAAAAAAAAGCACCACATGTATTGGCCAACAAATTGGTACTAACTGATTAACACTAACATACTCATATGGTAGTAATATTCACTGGTGCCAATCCAGTTGGAGGGGCTTATGGGTATGGGTAAACTCACAACTAACGGATGCAGAAAGCACTGTATGGGAGGAGGGCACACTTGTAGCCCTGGCTTGGATGAGGCAAAGGCATTATATGTAACCAAAATGTTTGTACTCCCATAATATTCTGAAATTAAAAAAATATAAAAGTGTACAATTAAAATTTACCTTGCATGTGATGGTGGTTACATATATATAATTATCAAAAGAAATCAAACTGTACAATTAAAGTTTGCTATTATATTGGAAAATTAAAGCTGAAAAATTAAAATTAAATTTAACATATAAATGACATCTCAATAATATAGATTTTTAAATGCTCGGTGAAAATATTTTAGTGATATACAATAGTAACTACTTTTATGTACATACCTAAATTTCATAAATATTTATGTGTGTATGTATATATATTTTACATATCTATATGTAGAAATAGAAAGAGAAATCAAGAGTAAGGAGGTGTGGTTGGATAAAATTTGGAAATTCTAGGTCAAAGTTTAGTATACTTGTATTTTAGGATTATCATTTTAATTTAAAATGAGGTTTCTCTATCTATGTATGCCCTTCAGATTTCCAGTATGACTTTACTGATGTCACTAATAGATGACATAGAGAAGGTCTCCTATAAACTTTACATGATTTATATAAAAATAAAGTTTCATTGTCTTGCAATGGTGACATCTATCTCTCATTAAATCTTTCAATTTTAGCAGTATTTTATAGTCATTTTTTTTGCAAAGAAATTAAGAAAAATAATTTTGTCTATCTAATTGACCCTCATTAAGGTCTCCATTGTATTGTTTATAAGAATTAAAAAAGAACATATCATTAATGTGATTAATGACAGAAACAGTTCAAAAGCAAATTTGTAGCTGCAGCCTCCAAGAGAAGCTATCTAAGTCCGTGCCAGAAATTACAAATGATCGAGATTAAGAGAGATCAGAGTAGAAAAATAAAAATAGAGAAGCAGTTGACCTGACTCCCTCTGACTGATACAACAGACAAATACTGACCGAGAAACAGAATTATCAGCATTAACCTGAGACAGGAATAATTCAAATGTCACATTCCTAACAAATAAAATAAAAAAGAAAATGTTTCTGCTGTTTTCTTAACGTTGTTTTAAAGAGCAAAGTAAGGTCTTTATGTAATAATTATTAATACATAAAGGTGAAGGCAGTACTGTCATGCCATGTTAGAAAATAGAGAAGTAAATCAATATGGTTTACTCAGAACTAGCTTGCCAATATATTAATAGTTATAATTTCTAGTAAGACCAATCTGTGATTGTGGCTCTGTTGCTAACACTTCCTGCTCTCTCTTTTTGGAGCCCTTTATATCTATTCTTCTCTCTCCCTGCCTTGCCCTGTAAACATAGACTTATACTTCAGAATATAGTTCACACCTTACCTCCTCCAGCAATCCTTCCTTGCTCCAACCTCCAGTTCTGTGCAAGAGTCAGGGTACTCCTTTATCCTGTGTGTGTCCATGATACACTGTGAACATTCTTTGCCCAAGACAATTATAATATGATACTGGAATTATCTCTTTACTGATTTGTGTCCCTCACTAAAAGAGAACTCCTTAAGTAAGGTACTATTTAAAACTCAACTTTCAGAATGGCTTCCCTCTTATTCTCTATAATAACATCGTCTTTGGACGAATTTCAGGCACATTGCAATATTTTTTATTTACTTACATTACAGAGTACTCTTAATGACCTGTTGTGTTTGTTCTATTACCAGTGTTTCATGCAGTGCCTGGCACATAGTACATACTGAAATATTTGTTGATTGAATGAGCAAATAAATGGGAATCCCATAACATTTTTATCATCATATATCCAGCAGACACCATTTTACTTAACACATAATAGATATGCTATGGGAGAAAGATCTGTGTGAAGTATTAAAAAGAGGAAAAAAATTGACATTATTATTAACATGTAAAATTCACCTAGTTGGATATGTAAATTACCAGATGGTATGTATAGGCAAAGAATAAGCTTGTACCTAAACCCTGGATTGTATTCTATATCTTTACCTAAATTTTACCTACAAATTTACATCCCAATGCCATTACAAAATGGACTCCATTTTACAGATATCTTATACAAAAATCATAGTGAACAGCAACTACATAAAACACTAATGTCCTTTAGAAAACATTTATCCCAACCCCATTATATTATAAATGAGTAAATCAAGGCTCACCACTGTTGTAAGCTTTGTCCAAAATCAAAGTCTAGTTAATATCAGAACCAACACAATAACAAATATTTGCAAAATATTTCTATTAAGAAATTTATGTATATACACAAAATTTAAATATAAATATATTTATCATATTGTATATTGTGATGTATGAGGGAGGGCTTATATATTAGTTTATACACATGTGAAAGTAATATATGAGGAAGGCTGGAGAGGCTAGATCGGAGAAAAATTGAATTAGTGGCTTAGATTTCCACCGTAAATTTAACAGCTTTCATGTATATCCCAGACGATCAGTTATAAAAGACAAAAAAGATCAAATTGACTAATGAGGAGGAAACAAACAAAAAAGACAGAAAAGGGAAGAGAAAAGGTGGGAAATGGGGTGGGAATAAGAGAAAAAGAAAGGTGTAAAGAAGAGACAATAAAGAAAGAATGGGCATTAGATCCTCAAAACAGATTTATTTTACAACTAAATTTTACATCTTTTGCTCCAAATCTCCCCATTTTTTTTCCCTGTTCAGTCCTTGGCAACTACTTTTCTACTCTTTCTTTCTGTGAGTTCAACTTTTTTAGATTCACATATAAATGAGATCATGCAGTATTTGTCTTTCTATGTCTGGTTCGTGTACAACATGGTAACTATAGTAAATAATAGTGTATTGTATATCTGAAATTGAGAAAAGAGTAGATCTTTAATATTCTCAGCACACACCAAAGAAACAGTAACTGTATGAGATGATGGATATGATAGTTGTGGTAATCATTTCACAATGTATGCATATAACAAAACATCACAATGTGAACTTTAAATACATACAATTTTATTTATCTAAAATGTTTTTTTAATTTAAAGATCTAAATTAAAACAACAAAACAATGGACAATAGAAAATATGGGGAAGATAGAAGAACTGATAATATGAAAACTAGAAAATGGTCCTTGCAAAACAATCATAAATCATCTGGCAAAGTTCTGACCCATTGTCTGTACTTGGTACAATTAAGTTCCATTCCCTCTGATCAAGAGATTGCTTCTGCCGAGGCAGTAATAACTGCAGCAATAGTTATCATTTATATTTATATAGTACCTCCAAGTTGGCAAAAACATTTTTTAAACCGTCCTAACATGATTTTCACATTACCTTGGAGAAAACCAAATGATCTGACTAAAGTGCTATAGACAGATAAGCAGATATTTGAGATGTTTTGCATCTTTATTATTTAAATATATTTAAAAAGAGTATTTTTGTGCAAACATCTCTGATGGATTTCTTAATTTCTGTAAGATAATACTTTAGAAATAACATTAAAATTATAAAAAATATGGAGTCTTTCAAATTGTTCACAGTCTTATTTACCTTTTTAGGTTAATCTATAAAATATTGCAGAATACTAAAGAAATCATAAGAAATTACAATAGAACAAAATAGAACATAATCTTTAATTGTTGAAACATTATCTGTCTTTTATATACTTTTAGATGAATGTGATATCAGTTTTACATTTTTATTGAATCAGATATATTTGCATGGTAAATACGATATATAGCATGAAATTTTTTCACTTCTCTAAGGTTTTCTAACATAAATTATTTATACTGATAATTTAATGTGAACAAAAAAGTAGTATATTCTATGTACATGATAAAGAACACATAAATTCTGTTGTAGAAGACCTTTAAAACTATGTACAAGCATTAATGTGCATATATATGTTTTTAAATTCTGCATTGTTTTGCATTTTTACATAATTTTAATTGTAGATAATTTTTAATTTAATAAGTACCTCTATTCACACCATTAATAATGGCTTCACAAGAATATACACAAGTCAGAAAATGACTTTCATATTGCCACGACTGAAATGAAAAAAGGGTACACACTCCAAATTGTAACAGTAGTTTTCAGTAAGTTATGGGATTGTGCTGATTTGCTTGGTTCCTTTTATATTTTTCTGTGTATAATATTAAAAATATTAAATATTTAGTGAAAATAATTTTAAATAGACTTCATTGATATTTACATGTGAAGCAAATATATATTAAACTATGACTTTGTAAATTTTAGAAGAGAAGAAAAGAGAAGCCAGGACCCATCTTTGAGATTAAAGTAGCTAAATTTAAATAGGGAAAACATTTTTTTAAAATATGTGACACAAAGCTCTTGAATTAAAATGACTGACTCTGAGGATGGGTGAAACAGAGCATAGAATAAATCTTCTCAAACAAAATACCAACACTCTGGAGGATTACTTCCATGCTCTGTTTCCCTCAGTTTGTTCCTGTGGTCTATCATTGTAATACAAACATAGTCAGTAGTCGGTCCCAAATGAATTGGCTAAAATGCCCAGCTGAAAAAAAAATATTAAAACTGAATAATTTCTAGCTTCTTATTAATGTCAAATGCTCAAAATTTCACAATTCAATATGCTGAAGGGGAACGAAAAATATATTTTATATATGCTAATCACTTACATGGTTTATACAATTAAAATCTTCTGGCCAACCAAAACTTTTATATGCGCAGAAAAAAATCCACAATCTTTGACTAACAGCAAACCTGTAGTATCACCTTTTATGCATTTACATAGAATAAAACTATATGCATACTGAATTGGCATCTGGATGAATAGATCATTTTAGGAAAAAAATTATGATGGATGAAATGGTTAAAATGGTAAAACATGTAATAGTTAATGTTTCACTTCCCCTCCATCTTCGGTTATTGTATTCCAAAAAATTACCAGAAGGGATATTAAAGCTGCATTAATTTTAGGCAGAGTTCAGAATATTTTTATAAATGATTATCCTTTGTAAAATACTTTTTTATTTCCTTTAGTGACACTTCTGCTTTCACCCCACAAATATTACATTTTCGAACATATTCAAAGATAACAAAACTGATCCTCCAACTGGAGACTTTTTCCTTATGTTATCTGAACAGCACAGTGATATTGATCTGTTTAGTACCCACTAGTACCCACTTCTACCTATCAACAAACATTTACATTGACAAATTACAAATTTGGATACAGAGTATCTCATCGGATAATCACCCATATAATCACATTTATAAGCTGCTGATGTGTCATAAACATTACAGTGTACTTCATCTAATCCAAATTTATTATTTCAAAGGTGCAATCTCAGAGGACTAATGCCATTATTTGCTGAAACGCAAAGCAACAGCCTCATGGATCCTCCTAACATTGTTAAAACATTTAAAAATCTGCGTGACCAGTAACCATGGAGACTGTTATCACCACAGAAACAATGCTCTCAAATTAGATGTGAAAAGAGGTCAAGTTATAATTTCCTCCTTGTTTTACCTTTCTAGGTTGCAGACACACAGACGAGACAAATTATATTCTAACAATTAACGGTAATATTAATTGATTATAAATAAAATTGTGTTACACTAAAAAGGGGACCTTCAATTAAAATTTTCAGAAAAAATTCTATAACATTTGTATATCCCAAATGAACTGTTGTATGTTTCACATGGTGATTCATATTGTTAATTCTCATATACTTAGAAACAAGGAATATGAAGTCAAATCCATGTGAAATAGATAGGCAAGAATAAAAACTATTTATCAAGAATCAGCACATGAATGCTTTAATTAAATGATCTCAAATTATTTTCTGAGGGACTAAATATTCATCTAATGGTTGAAATACTTTCTAATTCCTAGAATACTGTTTAGCACTGTAATTTTTAACTTAAGATAGAAATATTATTAAATAATTTTTAAGTCAAAGACTACAATCTAATTTTAAAATTTCTCCCTATTTTAAAAATTCACACTTGAAATCTTGAATCAAGATTGATCTTGAATTCAAAATATTGAATCCCAATAAACCACAGGAAAATAGAAATCATCACAGATCAAAATGTAAGCAGATATTGCTTAAAAATGCCAGATCTATACAAGATTGAATCTTAAAACCATATACTTTATTAACAACAAATGTGACATTTAACAACTGTGCCTTAATTAGCTGTAAAACACACACTAATTCCCCCTTTAAACTGCCATATCCATTAACATCCAGATGAACTAGCATCCAAGGTCTCTTTTATTTTCCAAATATTAAATAGTTGTTTTGGAGTGCTGACAACTTAATAGCTCTGAATATCTTCATTTTTCCCTCATTCAAAACGTAACATAAGCTAACTTTATCCCCTTTTAGATTTCAAGTACACAGGGTTGAATTTGTTTGGAATCCTGTAGTCCTCCCTTATCTGCAGGGGATACATTTTAAGACCCCTAGTGGACACTTGAAACCAGGGATAGTACTGAACCTTATACATACATACATATGATAAAGTTTAATTTATAAATTATGTACAGTAAAAAATTAACAATAATAAATATAATATAAAATGATTATAACTATATACTATTAATATAATAAAAATTATCTAAAACTTATGAATTGTTTATTTCTGGAATTTTCCATTTAATGGTTTTGGACCATGGCTGACCATGTGTAACTGAAACCACAGAAAGTGAAAATACAGATAAGGGGAGGACTACTGTACCAAGATAGAAGACTATCCAATTTGTATCATGGAAGAGTTCCTAGAAACTCATTTAATCAATAAAATATTAAGCTTTAGTAGTAAAAAAAAAAATCCATTTATTTGACCAAAATAAAACAAAATATATGGAGTCTGAAAGACCTGTGGAAAAATGTCAAGCATTACAATGTATGTGTAATGGAAGTTTAAGAAAAAAAAAGAGATCCAGAAAATGGAAGAAAAAAAATTGAAAATTATGATATAATTGTACTTCTGTTCAAGTAGAATAGCAAAAACTAGATTTACTCTCCTGTTTTGAGTATAGAAAAAGCTGGTCAAAATGACTTCCAGATACTAGACTTCAGGTAAACCGGTGCAATGATCATTGAGAGAGGAAAAAACAATGAGGCAAGCTCTACAATTGTAAAATCCTATTGCTTGGGGAGAGTGTCCAGGTAGCAACACTCTCTGTGAAATTTTTCAGGACTAAGAATATGGGTAACCTAAACACCCAGCCCCAGCTTGCTAATGGAGTGAAGTTTTCATATAGAGAGAGGCATCCTGGAAGACCAGAGACTGTTTGCAGCAACTCATAGCAACCCAGTACCAACTTGTAGAAGCAGACATGTCATTCCACCAGAAGAAAATTTCCACTCCCAGCAGCGGCACACTGGGGCAAGGGCTTTGACAAAAGAAATGGAGGCCATAAGGATGAAGAGCTACATATCTCTCTCAGAGAGAGGACTGACTTTGTTTGGAAGATGACTACAAATCACATATCTGAGAGTAGAATGATATCTAGAATAGATTCAAAAATTCTTACAGCTCAATAACAAAAAGACACATAAACCTATCACAATGTGGGCAAAGGATATGAATAGACATTTCTCCATAGAATACATACAAATGACCAAGCATCACATGAAAATATGATCACCATAATTAGTCATTAGGGGAATGCAAATCAAACCACAACCAAATAACATTTCATATACACTAGTATCAAGAAGACAGGTTATAACACATGTTGACAAAGATGTGAAGAAATTGAAACCTTCATACATTGCTGGTGGGACTGTAAAATAATGAATTCTTGTTGGAAAACAGTTTGGCAGTTCTTTAAGCTATTAAATATAGAGTTACCATATGACTTAGCAATTCTAGTCCTAGCTATAAATCCAAGAAAAATGAAAGCTGTATGTTCACACAAAAATTTGTACACATATTCATAGCACAATTTTTTAATAGCCAAAAAATATAAATTATTCAAATGTTTATCAACTGATGAATGGACAAACAAATGTGATATATCCATCCAATGAACCATGATTCGGAAATATAAAGGAATAAAATATTGATATATGGTACAACATGGATGAATCTCAAAAACATTCTGTTAAGTGAAGTAATCAGGTCCAGAAGTCCATATTGTATTAATACATTTATATAAAATGTCCAAAAGGTGAATCTACAGAGACAGAGAGTAATTTAGTGGTTGCCTAGGGTTGGGATGTGGAGAGGAATTGATAATGGGTACTGAGTTTCATTGAGGGTGGGGAATGAACATGTTCCAAAATTATATTGTAATGATTATTTCACTACTCTGTGAATATATTAAAAACATTGAATTATAACTTTGAGTAAATTCTTTGGTATGTGAATTATATTGCAATAAAGCTGTTTAAAAATATAATCATATTGTTAAAAAACCTATGATTCATACCAAGCCTGTCTCTCATCTAATTTATTTTCTACCATTTAAAATTATCTTTATGGCTTGAAGCCCTAATATTTACATTACAATTAAACCTAAAATTTTCATGTACATACTTACATCCACTTACTAATATTCATCTTTACATTTTGTACCAGCTTCTGGCAGCCTTTCACTATTGTGTCTTTTTTTTTTTTTTTTATTTCAGCATAATATGAGGGTACAGATGTTTAGGTTACGTGTGTTGCCCTTGCCCCCCCTCCCCCCCTCAGTCCAGGTTTCAAATATGTCCATCCCATTGCGTGGTGCACATTGCACTCTT